>BMAO01037366.1:0-46787 GCA_019973975.1 Trichonephila clavata
GTAAAAAATCTTTTTAAAACAAGCTTTTATTTAAACGCGCTAAGAAGAATAAAATAAATTTTTCTTTAAAACTTTTTTACTATCAAACTTTTTCCGTCATTACACAATTTATATGATATAAAAGCTCGTCGCGAGATTAAAGTACTCTTATTTACTTAGTTTGAAATTTTTAAAAATTTAAAATCAATCGATCGAGTTATTTAATTTACTTGTTTATCTGCAGAGGGAAATCTCGCGACAAGCTTTTATATCATATAAATTGTGTAAATGACGGAAAAAGTTGATAGTAAAAAAAGTTTTAAAGAAAAATTTATTTTATTCTTCTTAGCGCGTTTAAATAAAAGCTTGTTTTAAAAAAAGATTTTTTACTTTAATTTATTTTTCATTCTTTAGTTATCACTGGACAGGTTTCTCAGTATGTTCATCTCATTCAATGCTAGGTGTTTGCCGGTTATTTCGAACAGTTAGCTAAATGAATTCTCCCAAAAAGGGTACTAGACTAAAAACACAATTTTTTTTAAAATCCGTAATTTTTAAGCAATTTTTTCAATCTTCGTACAGATCTTGGGTAATATTGTCCTACACACGAAAAAAAAGTTCATGAGATTTTCTTCATAAATGACGAAGTTATTAAATGTTTAATTAAAATTTGAGTATTTCTTGAAAAATCGTAAAAAAAAAGTTTTCGGCTTTTATTTTTTAAATGATTAATTCTAAAAAGCAAAGCATGAGCTGTTTTAGTAAGGAATGTCGTTTCATTTAAAAAAAAAAAATTTCATGCGCAACGATTTAGACATTATTTTCATAAAAACGCATCGATTTTGAATTATTTTAAAAACAAATCGTAAGAAATACAATATAATTATTTCGTAAAAAAATTATACCTTATCGGGACGAAATAAATGATCTTTACGATTCTGTAATTATTTTTGTCTGAGTTTCATAGATTAAAGTTAGATAATTTTTTAAAGAATTTCTACCATGCTCCTCTCAGTTTAACTTTGCAGCGTTGAGAAGGTATGCAATGTACCAATCTACTTGAAAATAGCTCTACTTTTTTTTGTTTTGAATTTAAATCGAAAAAAATAGATAGAAATTTCTAAACAAATTGCATACGTTGCAGAAATTAGATTTTTACTTTGTAGAATATAATTATTTTTTAGACAAAGTTAATTAATACAGTCATTAGCGCAACGTTATGAAATTCCAGTTTGGCTGAAAACAATTTTTCGACGCCAACTTTTACATTGTTGTAACAATAGCATTATTACAACAATACTGACATTTTGAAGTTGGCGCCCAAATTAGTTTAACGTTTTTAATTAATATCTTTTTAATTAATTGCAATATCGGAATATAAATGGTCAAACATGCATTGTCCCAAACTAAACGTGTATACAAAATTTTAGCTCAATAAGATGAAGATATCAGCTTCAAAATTGAGTTGCAAGATTCCACCGAACAAATTACAATACATACATTACATACATACATACATACATACATACATTGTAAGTTAAATAAAAGCTTTTAAAAAAGTAATTAATTTATCTAAAAATTTATTTACTCACGATTTTTTTTTTTTTTTTTTTGAAAAATACAAATCAATTGCAAACTACAGCAAATTAAAAAGAATTATGAAACTTTTGAGAAAAAAGTATTTGATTAGAATTATATTCAGTAAAGAAGATACACACATATGTATGTATGTATATATATATGTGTGTGTGTGTGTAATATACACATGCATAAAAACCTATATGTATTTGGGTAACTGTAAAATAAGTTGTCTTATTAATTTATTTGAAATTTTTACTTATGCTATATGTCCATTGTAAAAATTCTTTGTTTGTAGTAATTAATAAATTTTCGTGACTAATGTTATTCAAATTTAAATTCTAAAAATTATAATAATATTTAAGTTCCTTCTTAAATTTCAGTCGTAAATTACATATTCTCTCAAAACAAAATGAAAAAATGATAAAGTTTGAAAAAGAATATAGATGAATGCAGAAATAAAATATTTTTCAATCATTTTTTTATTGAATACAGCCCTAAGGTATGTAGAAAAAGAAGAATAGTAAAATACTTGAAATTAGTTTTTCTATCTTTATTCCCAATGCCATGTTCCTCATCTCAAAAAAGATAACGCTTTTTAAAAAGAAATTCTATTCTAATATTAGAAATCAGACTGAGGAGAAAGAATAAGGGGTTCAATGTGCAGTACGTGAAACAAACTACTATCAATTTACTATTAAATTCGAAAAATCGAGCACCCAAACTTTTTTTTTCCAAATCGAAACAATTGCTTTCACATAAAACTTACCAAGAAAAAGCGCAGTGCGTGATAAATTGGAAAATAAGTTTTATTCAAGTTTCTGCAGAACCTATTGTGACCTATTTTTGTTCTTCACATTAAATCTCGTTTCGAATGGCGAGTGTTATTGGTTTCGTCTTTTTGCATTTCATGTCTCTGAGCCTTAGAGAGAAAAGAAAAACCAACATCTTTTTAAAAAGAAGATGAATGATATTGTTGAAAGGGAAAATAAAGGCGTTTCACTCATACCCTGAAGAGTGATTGTTTGTCAATAACGTGAAATCGAGAAGTTCTGTTTGACAAGGAGGGAATGCATTTCAAACTATAGAATAAATGAATATACCTATTATACATTTATACCCGAGACAGGTACATGTATAAATACAGGATACTGATCTAAAAAACGAAAAGTATTTCAAAGGAAAATTCCTTGTGAAGGAGAATATTTGTGAAAATATCGAAAAGACTAGTATTTTAAGAGTTCAAAATAGAAAATGCTGTTTTTTAAAATAATTATATCTGTATTATATAAGAATAGCAAAAATGTAAATAAATATAGTAAGTGATAGTTTAATAAAGAGTTTTGAAAGTTTTTTAAAAAATATGGAATAGTTTAAATTTTTGTAATAACTTTCTTTGGTTTAATCCAAAAGAAATATTGTAAATCATAAGAATTACAAATTACACACATAAAATTATTTAAGATATTCAATTATAAATTTGGAATTTTGTATTTCCAACTGAACTATATATATATATATATATATATATATGTATATATAATATATATATATGCTTTTTTAGTATCGGAAAAGATAATTGCTTGCTTAATAAGAAAGATACTCAGTTCATCAAAACATGGTCCCTCAAACATCCACATAGTTAAGTTCCTGATCCTTAACAGTTCTGCAAGAAATAAAAAGAATTATGCACATTTTCTTTTGAAATTGTTCTTATTTAAGCCGTTATATTCTTTACTATATCATCTTAACTTTCAAAATTGGGTCTTCTTAATAACGTCTTCAATTTCACAATCAATCAGGAATCATATGAAGAAATGTTTAAACAGATGACAGGTTCAAATGAATTAAATTACGTGTTTCTACAAGATTTTCAGGATTAGGTGTAATGAATAAGATGCCAAGGTCACTGGTCTAATTGCAACGAGCTTCACAATGTAATCGGTGTAGAACCGTTGATAGTAAATTTATGTGACTGTTTTTCCTTTCGTTGTATATTCTTCACCAGTACTTCTCAATTTTTAAATATTTGCGACATAACATTCAATCATAATATTCATCCTGCCCCTCCATACAATAACAATGTATCGAATTCAATAATACTAGCGCTTTGACGCAAACCCTACAATACGATTTCAACCTTTTAAGTGCCATTGACGTATATAAACGTCTCGCTTAGCTAAATCATTAATTGTCCTGGACATATATATATGTACGTCTTTTCGAAGTATGATCTTTACTTTGCGCTGCTATCCATTAAATTATTCCGATGGCTTTTGAATGCAATAAAATGACCTTAGCAGTGTTTGAGAAGGATTTATTTATTTCAGAGAAATTTGTTTATTTATTCCTTTCTCTCCACCGCCACATACGGCAAAAACGATGGCATTGGGGAAAAAATATTTACTTTTCATTGGCAGAAAAGTGTTAATTTTTGTGTATAACTTTATGTATGATAAACCCATGGCACTGGTAAATATTAAACTTGTTCTTGTCCTGTTAAATTAATTATCAATTTGTCATACCTTACTTTTGATTTTATTTTCAAGTTGTATCTGTACACCCTTGATGCATCTCAAGTTATCAAGGTATTAAGAAACTCATGATTGGTGTTGGTAGTGTCAGCAGATCACACAGGAATATATTTATTGGTTGCATCTCAATAAACTGGAATATGTTTATTGAGATGCAATCAATAAACATATTCCTGTGTGATCTATTGACAGCAGTTTGAGCAGAAATAAGAAAACAATATTTAAAGCTCTAAAGATGCCCATCCGGTATAGTGGTTTTGACGCTGACTTCATCTTCATAGGGACTGGCTTCAAATACCGGAGAAGGCATGGATGTTTGTGTTGTAATCATTCCTTCTTTCCTTTGTGTTGTAAACTCCCGTGTGATATATTGTATGGTGCACAGGGCTTATAAATGTTCTAAAAAATCACAGATAATGGTTTATCCCCAGAATTGGACGCCAGTAAAACGAAAAATAATCTGAGAAATAAAAATACGAACATTCAATTGTATATTTTAGAAATTTTTTCTATAAAATATTTTTTTATTTAAAGCATTTTTTTGGAAATTCTAAAATTAAACTTTTTGAAAAACAATGAAAATTTCAGTATTTTTACCCTTAAGATTTAGAACATTTTGAAGGAAAAAGATTTTTATATATATATTGATAAAAAAAATTTGTTTAATATTTTTTTTTAATTTAAAATTATGCAGGGAAAATTATGCAATTTTAAAAATATACTTATATTTTATTATTTGTTTCCTCTTTTCAAATGAAATATGCAATGAAAAATATACTAACAAATTCCCGTTCTTTATTATAAGCACTAATATACTTCACTTCGAGATTGTAAATATTGATATAACAATTTCTTGTTCAAAGCTTTCTTGTCCCAATCACTAGTGAGAAATAGCGCAACGCTGAATTATGATTCAATCTAAGATGAAAATTGTTTTTTTTTTAAAGTATTTTGCTGACAAGCTTTAAATTGTATATAAATATAAGTATAATTTTTATTTTAAATAAAGGTATATGCTAGTGATATTTGCATTATGAGCACAATTTCAAAGCATAAAACATGTGTTGAATGAAAAAGATGCGACTAATGACATATATCACTTTCATGGACTTTTGTGTTATGTGTGTTAAGTTGAACATTATTTAAATGACACACGAATTTAGTTTTCCTGTCATGTCAGTTCCTTATTTTTCTGTTAATGGCGCGGCATTTTACATTCTAAATTTTTTTGAGTAATATATATGTATTGCTATTTAATACATTTATTCCTTAAAAATAATTATCATTAGCAGTGTGTAGCATTTCAAAGCAAATTAAAGCAATACGAAATTGTTTTCTGTTAAAGTCTTATAATATTATCATAATAACTAAAGCTTTTAACTGTGCACTTTTGGTTCTATACGTACTTTTAACTCTCTAAGGATATTTCCTACAAAACAATTAACCAAAAATAAGTTAAGATCTCTCTCTCTTCTAATTTTTGATGATAGGTGGTAAAAAAATGGATATTATAATAATGTTAAGTTCTTGAACGATTGTAGAGATTTATAAGATTGTCGTGAAAGCTGGCATCAATCCGTCAAAAATAATTTAATTTTCGAAATGAGTTAGCTGTATTTTATTGAGTGCCTCTGCATTACCAGAGATATATGTTTGCTTCCATTGTATTTTAGATACCATCTTTTACATAGATTTAATGTCCTTACAAGTCTAAAAGAACGCACTCGTCTTTCATCAAAAAAAATTCGCATAGTACTTGAACTTTAGATGAATTACGAATGATTGGGCTGTGAACCTAGTAAAATTCTTATATATCTCGTTCAATATCGTTTAATAATATATAAGAATAAGCATTGAAAATTGTAAACTTGAAACTTAATGTGAAATGTTAGATTCATTAACCTTCAACTCGAGGACATATTATTTATAAACTAATCATCTATATACTCATGCTCATTTAGGAACATGAAACTCATACACATGCATATGCATATATCAAAATAGCAGCAATATCAAAGTTTATTAAGATCTTCTCATTTAACCTCTGATGTGTTAATGAATGTTTGGAACATTTCATATCAAAATTATATTAATATAAAAAATAAGTATCCAAATATTATACTAATCATGGTACAAGTTGAGAACCTTTGTCATTATTCTTGGCTGTCAACCTCCATTAGCTCGACATCTTGTAACCATCCATCCAGGTCACATTTTACATAGATTCAATTACCGCCCATTAATCTTAGAATATTAGATCCGATCAGAATTTCTAATTTAAGCTGTAAGATTTATCCAGATGTAGTAACTAACATTTTTCTCGTCTGATAAATGATATATTACAAACATCTGTGATTTTTAATAACTCTTTCTCTCCTTGCAGCAAAATATTAGTTATATAATACTTAAATATAAGAATCTTCTATATCAGTCTACACACACAAACAATAAAACAGCCATATTTTCATCAATTTATATATTCTTAAAAATTGCACGTGAAAAACAATACTTTTTATTAATGATTTTTTTCAATTTTTTCCCCCATGTTAAAGCGATTTGTATATCTCCTTCAAATTTTAAGTAATGCGTTTTAAAATCTTTAAACTTCAAAAACATTCTAAAAAAAAGTATATTTGAATTCTTATTTTTTTTATGCATTTGATGTTTATAAGTTTTTTTTTTCACAAGTTTCTTTTTTTTTAAAGTTTCCAACGTTAATGCACGATAATTTCAATATATTTTAATTTATGATTTTTGAAACTTTTCCTTTTTGAGTTTAACACCTTCATTTTCTCTTGTTTTTCACGAAATATTTAACCATCTCACCGAAATGTATCATTTGATAGTGCACAGCTCCAGAAATTATGCTGTTTTTCTTTGAAATTTATTCCCAGATAAGGAGCTATAAAACCACACACACACATACAATTTAATATCTGTTAAAATACAATCACGTAAAGGGAAAATCTAGTAATTTTAAAATTGTATATATATATATAATCAAAATGTCTCTACAAGAGAGAGATGAATTAACATGATTAATATTTAAAAGAATTGCAATTGCAAGATAACCAGACAACATAATTTAAAAGGAGATATGAAAAAGTTGAAATAACAGAGTAATATATATATACTAAACTCAGTGGCTTAACAGCCCATAGAGAGCAATGTCTTAATGTGCCCATCTCAGTTTACTTGACTTTGGGAGCTGAGATGCATGAGCATATGTTCCTATTAAATGGTCATTCTGAGGTGAAACCCCTAATGTTTAGTTCCCAAACAAGCTTGGTACTCATTTATCGACCTACTAGAGGGATAGAAGGCTGAGTCTACCATACCAAGCCCGGAGTTTAAACCCGAGACCTGTGGCGATACCCTACCACTCAGCCACTGGACTTCATACACTCATATATATATATATATATTATATATATATATATACACTATTTGGCCAAAAATATCCGGACACCTCTTAAAAAAGTGGTTCTGGCGAGTGACGCAATTTGATACGTAATTAAAAGCTATATAAGTGTTCGTAGTGGTTTGTCAGATTGTACTTATGCGTTTGTGAGGCAATGAGTAAGTCAAAGGAGCTTAGTGAGTTTGATCGTGGCAGTATAGTGGGATGCCACCTTTGTGGGAAATCAGTTCGTGAGATTGTGGACATTCTACAGAAGTCTAAATCTACTGTGAGTGATGTAATTGTGAAGTGGAAACGTCGAGGCTGTGTGTGAAACGGCAGAAAAAGGAATCGGTAGGCCGAAAATATTTGTTGAACGCAGCCGCAAAACTCTGAAAAGGATAGTGAAACAAAATCGCAAGTCCTCGTTGGTGGAAATTTCTCAGGAGTTCTAAAGTTCCTCAGGAATTAATGTTAGCAGCTGGACTGTCCGGCGAGAGTTAAAAAACTTGAGATTCCATAGTCGTGCAGCCACTCACAAGCCAAACATCACTCCACAGAATGCGAAGCATCGATTGCAATGGTGTAGAGCTCACCGTCATTGGACTGTGGACATGTGTAAAACTGTTCTTTGGAGTGATGAATCTCGCTTTACAGTCTGGCAGTCAGATGGACGCGTCTGGGTTTGGCGGATGCCCGGCGAACGTTTCTTTAGTGACTGCATTTTGCCGACCGTTAAGATTGGTGGTGGAAGCATAATGGTGTGGGTGTGTTTCTCGTGGTTTGGCCTGGGTCTGTTAGTTCCTGTGATTGGAAACATGAACTCTGAGAAGTATGTGGACATTCTGGGCAATGCTGCACTCCCAACTCTATGACAATATTTCGGGGAGGGTCCATTTCTCTTCCACCAGGATAACTGCTCCATTCACACATCAAGGTTTGCTCAGACGTGGTTTGACGAAATGAGTGTTCAAAAACTGGACTGGCCTTCTCAGAGCCCCGATCTAAATCCCATAGAACACCTTTGGGACAAATTAGAGCTCAGATTACGTAGCCAGCCAAATCAACCATCCTCACTGCAAGCACTCACTTCAGCTATGATGAACGCCTGGAAGGCAATTCCTATGTTACCTATCAAAAATTGGTGGAAAGTCTTCCCAAACGTGTGTAGGATGTCATCCATGCAAAAGAGGGACCAACATCGTATTAATATGTGCCTCAGGACGTTCTAAGTCCATACCACTGGGTGTCCGGATACTTTTGTCCAGATAGTGTATATATATATATATACAGTAACAATTATAATATTATTCTTCTGAAACCAGTGAAGACCCATTTCCTCTATGTATGTATATATAATACTATATTCTATATACTTTCAACAGCAGTTACAGTTTGTTTATAGCTTTTTTTGTTGTTCTTATATCAAATAGTGACTAGCTGACAAAACTTCATGCATTTCAAATATTAAACGCTTTAATATAGTTATCAATTGCATTAATAAAGTATAACTTAAATAAATCATCAAAATTTCAACCTCTCCCTTCTACACATATTCACGTGCCTAATGGTTATATAAGTTCAATTTGTGTAATATTTGTAATTTCTGAACAAATGAGACACAATTTTGTAAAAATAGAGAAAGTACATTTTATGTCGTGAAATTCATTTGTTGTTGTAACATTTGGAGTCGAAAGCATTTTGCATTATTTTTCTAATTTTTTTTTAAAATTGTGTATTAAAAAAGTAAACAACATTGATCACATTAACATAAAGCCACGATTTACACTAGCAGGAATACCTAAAAATATCATTCACCAACCATTTCTTTTTTATTAATTATTTTTATTGACATAAAAGTACGCGACTGAATTATTAAATTGGTATGCTTTCCTTCCTAATTTAAAATTCAGTAAAGAAAAGATTACTTTCGTTACATCGTGCACAAAGAGATTGCATTAAAAAGCATTGCTTATTCTCTTACAAGAATATTCACAAATAAGAGTGGACTTTTTTTATGAATGAGCAAGACATATCCTGAATTCTTCGATGTTATTTCTAATTGCATTATCTATTGAAATAGTTGTCTTTAGCTTTTAAGCAGCGTCGAAATTTTTGGGGAAAAAATAAATACAACACAAACACGGCTGTCTTATTTAAGTAAATATATACATCCAAAGGGGAATGCAGGGATCGCAATTAGCGTTCGATATATCAGAGGTGCATTAGTTCTATGATTTTTTTTAATGTTTGGATCATATGATTTTCATTAATTACACAACAAGATAATTTTGAAGCAATATATGTTTTTCATGAGTATCAATGAAACCATGAATTTTTTAGCCATAATGGAACGTGTTTACTTACAAATACATTTCCCCCGTTATGTATTCTTTCGTATTCATTTCGAATTAAAATAAGTAAAGGAAATGAAATAAAAGGGTTATCTACAACTCAATTAAGGTGGTAGTGAATATTTAACTAAGATGCTATTTGCGTTTTTGAAAGCTAATATGATAAAAGAAGTGAAAATGCTGTTTTAATGACCAAATTTTAATCAGTGAAAGAAAAACAGTTATTGAATTGGGTACATGCTTGTAATTTTTTCTTTTTAGAAACATTATTAGATAAATGGAAACTGCAGTAGGACAATATTGAATCCTTACTTATAAGCTCTTAACATACTCTCCTTCACCTTACTTGTGAGCTCTTACAATTCATGTAAGAGCTTACAAGTGTATGCTCTAAAATTATCTTGGAGGGAAATATTAAAATTCTAATATATTTATACCGTTTATCCTACACGTTCTACTTGAAATTTTATGTCACTGCTGTTCAATTTTTGTAAAAATAGTGAACAGAGGACATTTGATATATTTTTGATTTGTGTAAAACAGTGCTTACAATGTAATCTTAACTTTATTTACTCGCGTAATAAACCTTGGCTTGGCATCATTGCTCTACGTCCGTCACATATTATGTACAGCTGTTAACTACACGCACAGGTACCGAAGTGGTGCAGGAGACGAACTCGCTTATTCAGATTCCCGGCGATCCGAACGCTGCATGGGTGGCGAAACCATTGAATCAATTCGAAAAGATTACAAGCGAGAAATATTTAATAAAAGTAATAATTAACTTTTAGTGTTAAACACTAGAAATTACTACGCGATATGCAGACAGGACAAGCTTAAGACTAAGAATACATTTTGTACATCGATGAACGAGATGCAACTCATCGCGCGACCTTGACAATCCATAGACTTCTGTAACGTTGAATATCTAAAAATAGGATAAAGTGTATTTTGCACGAACAATTGGGCAATATCGTCCACAATCATCTTCAAAATTCACTATTTATATATTTTTCGGTAGTGGCATTCATTTAATTTGAGAGGTTTTTCTAGCTTAAAGTGCCAATTTAGCTCGAAGGAAGAACACCAGAATAGCGATTCATTGTTACAAAAATTATAAAAAAAATATTTATTTTTATATTAATGCAAAAATGGCGTACGAAAGTAACTTTTGTTTGTAAATAAAAAAAATCAATTGGATATCCTAAGAAACTGGTATTTACCTGATTTTTCGATACATCTTGACCAATTTTTCGGGCTCTTTTCTATGTCATTGTCATAAAAAGATGATGATTGGTCCCATTGGAGCAAAACTTTCCCTATGTGTGCATAGTCATCAAATGACTTCCCACATAAGGTCAATTTTAACGGCTTGATGAGATGAAAACCGCTAAGAGTCAAATAGAGGATGTTCTGACCGTTTCCAGTTAATTTTTATAACTGTTTAAGATATAAAGTGGACGTACTGAGTCGGACATGGAACAACATTTTGTCTCTAATACGGCAGTTTTTCTTTTCTTGCCTATAAACAAGTTCCATTTCAACCCAAAATTGACAATAATACACAACATTAATTGAGGGTCTCTTGTGAAGAAACTCAACTTGAACAATGTTGTTATATAGGGTGTTGATGGATGGGTAGTGATGTACTTAACATTTACTATTTGCACTAGTCCTCTTGTATACAATATTGCCCAATGACACATTTGTATCGTCAATGATGCCTTTTCCTCAAAATATTCTGACAAAACGGAATGAAATTTCACTTGTTTCACTCATTCACGTGATAAAAATTTTGTAAATACGTGTTGCTCTCCTGCAAATGTATAAATGACCTAACTTAATGCTACCAACTCGGAAAAAGAAGCCTGCAAACAGAAGTAGCAACTTATCCATTTATTTTACCCCTAACCCAGACAGCACGATCATCTTGGTATTTCGCCAGCGCACCAAACTTAAAAAAAATTCATTTTTGATAAAACCTCATACCCAATTTATATATATATATAACTCTCACACTCTATTCACCTGGACAGCAAGCTTTGAGCTTATTAAAAACAATGTTAAGTTGTGAAAATAGAGATACAGACAAAGCTGTATTATTGAACATAGAACGCTGTTTGTAAAAAATACACCATAAAGGAATCATCACAATGAAATGAAAATTAATGTACAAACGACTTGTATAAACACACACACACACACAAAAACTGACGAAATTTTCAAAGAAAAAAAATAAAATAAAAATGCAATAGTCAGTGTCCAAAATCAGCATTTGGTGTAGCCACCACGTGCTGCAATAAGTGCTGCTATACGTCGTGTCATGCAGCCAAACAGATTTTTAATGTTTGCTTGTGGAAGATAATTCCTTATTGCTTGTATGAGCAGCAAAAGTTCGTCTTTTGAAGCTGCAGGACGCGGATCACGAGCGGAGACACCGAATAACCAAATCCCTCTCGTGATCAATAGGCGACATTTCTGGCGAATAAGCAGGCTAAGGAAGAAGTTGCATGTGTTGGGCTGAACAGAAGTCTCGAACAGTCTTTGCAAGATGTGGGCATGCATTATCCTACTGAAAGATAGGATGCATTGAAGGAAGGGAAATATTTCGGGCTGTAGCATTTCACGTACGTAACAGTTGCCATTGAGATTACCCTCAATTCGCAGCACACTGGACCGTCCATGATACGAAATCGCACCCTAAACCATAACTCCGGGTGTTAGGCCATTAAGGCAGCGCTCACCGACATAGCGTCTAACACAAATGCGACCATTATGTCACCACAAATTGAAGTATGATTCATCTGAAAAGACAACTTTGTGCCAATCATCTTGCCAGGCTCTGTGCTCATGAGGCCATTGCAGACGCAGCCGTCGATAGTTTTGACGTGAGGGGGATCCTGTATAAAGGCACCCTTGCACGTAATCCATGGCCAATCAATGCATGCTCACGTCACCTTCCATTGTCTACTACCCTTTTTTGAATTGGTTGGTGCTCGTTGGTCCACTGCTTCCAAACTCGGAACACTGTGGAACTGAACAGCTGCAAACAAGTTAATATTATGTGATAGGAAAATCCAACTTCTCGAAGGCCTACAATTCTCCCTCGTTCAAACTGCGTAAGCTGTTGGAATTTTTCCTTATTTCGTCGTGGAGACATAATGAGGTTTCACAAAATGTTTGCCACTAACAAATAATCATTAACTATTTTCAACGTCCCACTACAGCCCTCTATTTATATGCTTTCAGCATCAGTTCAGAGAAAGCTGAACTGGTCTGAAACTTTACTATTTTACGTGACATCTTTTAATTGATATTTGCTGCAATATCCATTTAATTTTGATGATTACTTCATGGTGTTGCATGTTTTACAAACGGCAGTGTATTTCAGTCCGTTATAGTGTCAGACAGTGCAAGTGAAATAATTACAGTACAAAATCCCAAAACATAATGCATTTGTGTTTTCTGAGATAGAATTATTTCACAAAAGACATAAATATGTTTGTTTCTAGTAATATAACTTAAAAAGATATTTCACCAAATAAAAATATTTATGAAAGATGATTCACGCATAAAATGAAAAGAGAAGAAAAAAGTATTAGTAGCTGGATTTAACGAGAAGAAAAACGATAAAACTTGAACAAAATATGAACAAAAGTATATAACGAACTATATAATATGAGAAATGCATGTAAAGTCACAATTCCATCGCACACTCAATGTATTCTTACAACAATTAAAACACAAATCATAATAATCTCTTATTTTCCACCTATCTATCAATTTCAACCATTGCATCGTTTACATTCGTCATTTTATATATCCTATGAGTGTACGTGTACCACAGGTTGGGAAACCGCAATGGAAAGTGCTGCGCAATAGATAAGGCTTCTGCTTATAAGAGAATATAAATAAAAATATGTTTATTAAAATTAAACACAAAATAAATCCTTAATGATATGAAGTACACCAAGTATGCCTCTTCTTATAGTATATCTAAAAGAATTAAAATAAAAATAAGTTATTTCATAGTGTATATGTCTACATCAGGTTTTTAAGTGTTACAAAGAGTTTTGCAATAATACTCAGTATAAGTATCTAAATGCCATTCGAATCTTCACAGAAACCAGATAAATACTTATATATATTTGTATATATATATTTATAAATTACGCGCGTCAGTGGGTAAATCAATATAAATTATCAAATGTGTACTTATACAACGGAAAAAAAACTAATAAAAAGTAAAACCCAAATTACATTGAAATGTTCTCACAATGTTGAGAAATAACAACGAGGAATTAAAAATTCGACCAGGATGCAAGATCCTGCCGTTAATTGATGGCATCTATTTTTTTTTGTATTTCATTGAAAAGCAAACAGGTAAATTTGGGATTGAATCCCTACCAGATTGAAATACGGATGAATAAATCGATTTACGGTAATTTATTCGACTCTTTTACGAATGGGGGTAAAGTACTTTTTCTCTAATTCCAATCACGAGGCTAGGCTTTGTCGGAGACAGCAACTAATTAATTAGTCCAGCAGCTGTGCATTACCGACCACACCGAATGAGTCAGCAACTAAAATCTTCGCATTCTAACAAATGAGTTCTTGTCCCAATTAAGCAGACATAAAATTAATACAAAACAGCTGCTATACAAACAAAACCCATTGAGAAACGTACTGGATACACCCCTGAAACTATTTTAATTAACAGGAATCATTTACGGAAAATAATATGGGTATCTTTTATTTATATACAACAAGAATCAGAAGGAAGAAAAAAGGAATATAAATGCATTATTAATAAGCTCCTAAAAGAGGTAAGAATAAAAAATGCATTTGCCTTATTAGGCGAAATGGTTTCAGATTGGTTTGACCCGAAGTAGAAATAGAATAAATAATGGAGGAAATGGAGAACAGCATGCTCATTTGTACATATTTATTTATGTTTTTATTATTATCTCTTGTATTAAATATTAATCACTAGGGAGTGTGTAAAAAGCCAGCATAAAACTGATAAATACTTCATTGTCGAACGGAAAAGTAAAAACCTTATAGTTCAAATAATGTATGAAAGTAAGTGTACAATTTCGTAATACTAATTATGTATTAATTATTCTTTAATGTAAGAAAATATGCATTGGGACTTAACTTTTCTGACTAATGAAATATTAGAATAGGATATGCAGTTACATATCTACATAAAGTACTGATTTATGTATAATTCTATTTTTGTATGCTTCAGATAATTGCCGCTTTGAAGATTAAAGTATCTCTATGAAGTATTTATATAATTAGTACAAATAATTGTTCCGAATAATGAAGTTATGTTTTCTTTTTTTTTAGATTTTGCAGTTCTTTATAATGTATATTGTTAAAATTATTTAAGTAATAATGCTATCAGTTTTCAAGAACACAGGAAAAATTCCAATTATTTTCCGTCACAAATTATAGCTATTTTAGTATAACAATTATTTTCTTTCAAGATTTAAGATACGTTTCATTCTATTTTTGTATGCTTCAGATATTTGCCACTTTGAAGATTAAAATATCTCTATAAAATATTTATATAATTAGTACAACTATTTGTTCCAAATAATGACGTTATGCTTTTTTTTAGATTTGGGAACAGTTACTTATAATAATGTTAAAATTATTTAAATAAACCTGCCATCGAATTTCAAGAATACAGGAAGAATTCCAATTATTTTAGGTCATAAATGATAGCTATTTTAGTTTAACAATACGTTTCCTTGAAGATCCAAATTTCCTAGTTTCAATATTTATCTGATATATAAAACTGAAGAAGAGTTAAATAATAGTATCATAGAATAACATCAAAATACAGAGTTCATTGAATTACAGTAAAAAAATGTATGGAGTGAAATGTGAATGTTATTACTTTTATGTTTAATTTAAATGTGAAGCAACATTATGTTTATAAAACATGTTTTCCCCTTTTCCAGCATAGTTGCAAAGGGATATTTGGCCTTGTGCTTAATGTATTTATAAATCTATAATATATATAAAAGAACATTAATTAATCATTGTATATAACAACAAATATATATAAAAAAACGATTTATACAAACTTAGAATCCGATAATCGAAATTTCGATAAACTACCCAGGCTTTGTTAGGAGTCAGCTAAGAAAGGCAAGCTGAGAGTTGTTTCTCTATAGATTCAAACGTATCAGAAAATATAGGAGTTATACATCAGTTTCAAGTATTCTGTTGTCTCTGCAGTAATACAAACATCTTTGTACAGTTCAGAAAGGTGAGATTCTTAAACAGTTGCTGTTATATTAGAAATTCATTCCTTAGGAATTAAAAAGTATGTTTGCTTCGGTTGTAAGAACTGCCATCTTGTTAAAAAAAATTCATTATTTTGAAATCGAAGAATATGTTTGTTTCTGCTTATTAGATTTATTTTTCCCACACTTTAAAATATACAGTTATTCGAATATTTCTTTGGAAAAAGTTGCTATAGTTTCAGAAAATGTGTCTACAATACTTAAGGACATTATGTCCATCGGGAAAAAAGTGCTACCCTGTTATTCCCTTATGTGAGAAGGCTCTTCATCTATTAATAAAAGACCTACTACTGTATTGAATTAAAATAGAAAGGAAAATGCTCTTTAGAGCCCATGATTGAATACCTGGGTTAGCTTCAATACTAAACCATAGCTATATACACAGGTTGGCCGTAATTAAACTACAAGTATTCAAGGGGTGGTGGAAAGAAAACCACTGTTAATATTAAAGTGAATTTTGGTATCTTCACGTTTCCAAACATGCGCAAGTCAAATATGCAAAGAAAAAATCGCCATTTTCACCTGATAGATGGCACTATACCGTATTTCAACGCTTACTGGTGGCATATACAACTTCCAAAACCAATAGACAGAGCATAATGACATTTTAAGTGACAAATAAAAAATACAAAACACCAATTACAGTTTATCAAATTTCCATACAATTAACTTTCGTCATTCAATTTTTACAGTATCGTGTAGTCTAAAATTAACAAAAATTAAGATCATAAATTAAACAATCCATAAAGATGCTTTGGAAAACAATTGAACCATTATTTATATACTAAAATTATCATATCATGTGTTCAATATGCGAACCACCAGATGCAAACGCATGCTGAAAACGTAAAACAGCATGGTACACCGTCGCATTTAAAATTTCTGTTGTAACACACGCGTCTCGTTATGCTAGATTTTAATTTCGCAATAGAGGATGTCGTTCTTTATAAACCATATCTTTCAGATGTCCCCACAGAAAAAAATTGCAAGGATTAAGGTCTGGTGAACGTGGGTCATGGTTGACCATTATTCAATACGGTCTTGTTTTTATAATGTTCGATGGGCTTGAAATGTGCATACATGCCGTCGATAAGCATTGAAGCACAACACAGTGCCATCTATAGGGTGATTACGTGATCTTTCGCAAAATTACGTGAATAAAAAGATTGTCCTACCACAATAATGATTTTGCTGGTCAGAAACTGCTTGACAGATAAGACGATGTGAGCGGATGCATAGCCTTTGGGCAACAGAGCCATCCATCATTTCTCAATTCTGTTTTTTTTTCTAATTTTTTCACTTTTTTGTATTTCAAAGTAGTAGTGTTGATTAACAGTCCGATCACTGATGTGATTGAGAATCCGCTCATACTATCATGAATGTTGGTTATGTTTGTGTCTGTAATTGCTTCTCTTCTGAACCCAGAAGGTTCTTTATTTTTGAGATCTTTCTTCCCAAAGACCTCTTACACCATTTAAACACAAGTGCATTAAACAAAGTTTCCTCACCATAAGCCTCGGTTAATATTTGAACATTTTTGTGGCTGATTTCTTCAGAGGAAAAACTTCAGAAGAGGAAAGGCCTGTACATTTTTTTCTAAAAATTGTTTGCCGGTTGCTTTTGATAGCACAACTATCAGCTCCGGTTGGACACTGTCCATGTATAGGTTTTTCACGGCTTGAGCAAAAGTCAAAAATCACCACTATGGTAGCACTTTGCTTTACTTCAATGTCTTCTAATGGCAATTCTGTAGTAATTTTGAATTTTATCAATCATAACATCGGTAAGTTTTCCTTTCCCGCCGAGAATTCTCTAGCCTTTTTTGAGTTTTCTTAGCCAGCTAGCAACTCTTTTTTGGATGTGTCATATACACTCATATTTTGTGACACTGTTGATACCGTACACATCATTCACTGCAAGGTATCCTTGGGAATCACCATCACACCACAGAAGTGGACATTCTTGAGATTTCACATGGTACAAGAACGCTCAAAGATTCTATACGCACCAACGGATTCCATGCTTAGAGCAGCTGATTGCAAGGACATGCATGTCCATCTGGACTTTTAGAATTATTGAATCTGTTGCAAATTTTGCAAAATTTCGAAATTATCTGCTAATCTAGAAGCTACCCAGTGCCAATGAACAACGCTGCTACACAACCTTTTAGGGATGAGTTTCCACGACTTTGTCAAGTACCATTAACTGATACTTCACATTCTGAGACTGCCGTGTTGACGTATTTTGTAAAGTTTCTTATTTCTAAGCAGTGTCATTCAGGACACCTTTAGTCGTTGATGTAATGATAGCCAATTTTTTTCACATAGTCTATATGCCCCTTTTGTCACACATGACATGTTCTGGGTAGCACACAGCTGTTTAGCAGACGAATATCTTCTTCGGATTACTCGCATTCCACAAACAAGTTGCTAATTTATGGCACTTTGCTTGTTCAACTTTTTGGTAAATGGAAAAGGGACTATGAAATTGCATTTTAAGTATTTTACTGTTACATTGGAAGCCAATCCAAACACAGAATATTCATACAGGTACATGTTTTTATCGAAACAATTGGGGCAACAAAAACTTTGTAAAATAAACTTGCCGAAATATTTAAGTCAAATATTCTATTACCTCTTAGTGTTCTATTAAAACATTCATTGTTCTGAGAAAAGCCCTTCAAGTAATTCAGTTTTAGTTCACTGCAAGTCAACATTTTCTACTTGTTTTTATTTGGTGAATCTAGTACCAGCAAGTTTTCTTTTCCTACAAGCTGATTTAATTTTTTTGTGATATGACGGTAAAACAAAGAGCGTAATATCAAGGGTTAAAGAAATAATGAAAAATCTATACAATTAAAGCGAAACAATATAAGTTTTTATAAGAAATGTAAGAGCAAAATTTGTAAGATGCAAACCAAAATAAAAACAAGTGAAGTCATAAGAAACTGATGTTGCCAATCTCAAAAAACAAAATAAAGATTGAAATTATTGTCAATCAATAACACAGTTTTAAAAATTATCAGATATTGTTTTTAAATTTATAATGGGATGAAACTGCAAAAACTGGTTGTAAAAAACATGTTTAGTAGTCAGCTTCCGGTTTCGATTTCACTGCTTCCTATTTCTATTGACAGCATCAGTATTATTTTAAGCACATGTAACTTTTTTTCTAATAATCGCACAGACAAAACAAAGACCGATTTAGAAAGTTAATAATTTGTATTTTCAAATGGTAACATAAAAAGAAAATGTGACTTTTGATCCAAAATGACATTTTCACCGTAGTTGGATACCTTAAACCCGTGTGACTTTTACCTGTTCGCAACAATGAAAAAACATTTACAAGGACTCCATTTTGCGTCATCAGATGAGGTAGAAGGAGCATTGCAGGAGGCCTTGTGGGAGGTTTCTAAAAAATGACATCCAGCTGTGCTTCTAGAAGTTATACGAACGCTAGCAGAAGTGTATTATCCCCTAAGGCACGCCTTGTCTATACACCTTGTTCATGAACTTTCGCATCATACTACGTATGTATATATATTTCAATCTTGATCTCAATGTGTCGTATACAATGGCTCTTAAAATATACAATGACATTTCCAAGCAAAAATTTCTAAATATCTAATATGAAAATTTACTAAAATTTTTAAATAAGCCGACATAAAGCATCTTCAATAGTCATAATAAAACTTGTCCGATGAAAATATGGGCTATTTGTGTATCGATATTGTTGTAATATGGACAATATATATACTTTAATTTGTTAAAAAAGCCTTTCATTTATTAACAAACTGCATAAATCAATGTATAAATATGTAATGTATGGGCCGTGGGTAGCCTAGTGGTTAGAGTATCGGACTCCAGACCGGAAGTCCTGGGTTCAATGCCCGATGTCACCAAATACTCACCGAGTACAAATCGGAGAACGTGCTCGTTAAATCTGTGGGTCCGAATGGTGTCGCCATCCATCGTGTTGTGTGAGCAAAATCGCACGGTCACCTTCTTGGGGGCTCAAAGCTTAGGCTAACGACAGGCGTAAAAATTCTAGCCCTTTGCCGCGATGAATTTTGTGGACCTTGATCTGATGTTACTGTCCATCAGGTGCATAAGCAACAACATAAATAAGTTGATACATTTATGTATGTATGTGTGTGTGTATACATAGAGAGAGAAAGAGAACTGTGTAAAAATACTCATAACAACTTTAAGAACAGACCAATAGCTTAAAGAAACACAATTTAATAAAAACTGATGATTAATCGTTTTGAGGAATGGTAGCTGTTATTCTGCGATTACTTTTTCTTAAGAATACTTTAAAGAGTTCTATCAAATCCAGAAGGGTGAAACAAGAAAAACTTTTCAGAAGTAATAACTCATGCATTGAGCTATAAACTACAAAATATTTGGCATGTCAGATGTCAAAGTTAACCTGAAGAGTTGTCATTTAGAAAAAGTAAAATACTTTATGTGAGTAGCATTCACCCTGCTTCATTTTAACTTTTTGTATTGCAGATAAATTTTATTTTTCTTTGTCAATATTTTCGAAACCAAGGAAAGATGTGAATACTCAAGTATGATAAAAGTAATATTAGTAGAGTTTATAATAACATTAAAATGTGTGCAATGAAAATTTTCAATTTTTAATTTATCAGATATTCGTATATATTATAGTTATTAATTATTTCCTAAGAAATATTTAAGTTATGGAGTACTAAGGAGAGTTTTTTTTAAATTGCAAATTTGGGTTTGCATTAATAAAAGATAAATTATATTGTCACATTTAATTTTTCATGATTTCATCACTTTTTGTCTGTTTTCATAATATTGTCTTACGTCTGGACTTATTATTAAAAATTCGCAAAGAGATACTCTAGCATACTTTAAGTTAATTATGAAATATCCATAGATCTTCATTTAATCAATTTTTCCAGAAATATGAAAATTGAAGAATACAATGAGTATTAATATTCCTTTATGTTGGGTCTAAGCCACCAAAGATTTCAGGACTCAATATCTGAGTTGATTTTATTTAGATATTCAGTTTATTGATTTATACATAGTTAAAAAAAAGTAAAGTATTAACTGATAGTTTCTGTTATTGAGGTAAAATTGTTATCAAGATTGTTATCTGTTTTAATAATTAAAACACTTTTTCCTCATTTGAATATGACACAAATTTATGTGATAGTAATTTATTTATTGAATGAATTAGCATAATCTTCATCGTTAAACTTTGCATCGTCGTAATGTATTCAGCAAAGTAAATAAGTCATAAAATGTTTTAATTGTGTGTGGTGCAGTTTAAGTCAAGCGGCGCGATATAATTTCTTAATAAGTATGATAAACTTATAATTTTGCTTACATTCATTGTTCTATTTAAATGTTTAGAAGATATTGAGCATTTATTTTTTTTGTTAAATTTTTTCAAGTTTTCCATTGTCCAACCTTTTTTCAAAACAGAGAGATTTCTCATTTTCTCGAGAATGATTCAATTATATATTCTCATACACGTATACTTTATCTCCATATATTTCTTCATCACTTATTTGTTCCCATTTTTCTTATAAAATATTTTAAAAACCTATTTCATTTCTGGTTCACTCAGTTCTAACTACAATTAGAGAGAAATAATTTCGTGGATATCTAATACTCACTACATTTTTCTAAGTGACCATAGTGTAGATTATATAAGCAAAAAGTTCTGGATATAACTTTTCTTACAAAACTTACGAGGCATTACAATTATATTTGCTTAAGTAATAACTTTAATCATTTCCAATATATACTTTCTGCTCTAGAATAAAATAAATTAAATTTTAAAATTTTCACTCAAAATACAGAGAAAAAAAGTTATGCGGATTATAACTGTCTTAAAGTAATTGTTATAAACATTTGCTGTAAATAATTACTATTAAACCAGTGCTTCTCAAGCTTTCAATGTTTGCGACACAATTTTCAATCATCACGCCCCCCTCTATACAATAGTGATGTATTGAATTCAATATTTTGACGCTAAAGCTACAATACGGTTTTAATTATAAAACGTACAAATTATATATATATATACTAAGAAAGCATTATATTTTGTATATAAATTTGAAAATGACAAGCCCATGGGAGTCACTAGTAGTTATTAATCTTGTTCTTAATCTTAGTATTGAAAAATCAATTATCAAATTCATTGCGCAGTACTGATGTATTTATAAGTAAATTATATCATTGTAAATGTGTAATTTATTATTATTATTATAATTTGTAATTCATTTTATTTTGCTTCCTTTCAGTACATTTGTAATTTTTTTAAATCTTTTATTTTCGACCTTTCGATATAATCGCCACCCCCTTCTTCGGGTTATCAAGCCCCCCTAGGGAGTCGCACCTGACAGCTTGAGAAACGCTGTATTAAACTTTATAAAACATCACAAGCTAGAAAACCCACATATTCCTAGAATAGCTGTTTCCTCTTTCAATGTTAAAAATCATTAACAATTAATTATAAAAATAAAAATGTACAGTTAAATGAATCGTAGCAAATTATTAATTAATTAATAGAAAATATTGAAATAACATAATTTTTTTCTACAATATAATCGATTTTTTCCCAATTTCCTTTGTGGGGTAATTTTTTTTTACTAAAACCAAGCTTCCCTATTAATAACTTTTGAAATTTTAATCGCAAAATGAGGATATTAGTGTCTTTGTTATTAAGAAAAAGAGAGCCCATACGTGTAATGTGTGTGAGTGACTGAGATGTTAATTAATATAAGCAAATACTCACATTACACGTATTATATATGTATGCGTGTGTATGTGCGCTTGTGTGAGTACTTTATCACTTTAATGAACTTCACATAAAAAACAGTTCTTGTAAAAATTGAGTAGACACAATCTTAAATATCTTATATTTTGAATTTCGTTGAGTTTTTATGCTATTCTGATAAAAATTTTGTGGATCTCATACTAAATCATTTTGAGACAATGGTTTTTCTGTAAAATATTTACTATTTACTTGGATTAAATCATGAATAATATTTGTTCAAACTAATGTTTCCGTGAAAATGTTTTACATTTTAAATTTTATTTTATAGGTGATGTCTTTTAAATTAATACTGCTAAATTTAAAGTAACACAGTATGCCCATACGACATACATAAATATATAATGTGTGATATAAAGTTATTACTTAAACTATAAATAATATTAATCTATTTCGTATTATATTAAAAAGCACAAATTTGTCTTTGAATGCTTTTTTGAAAGAAATGAAGACAATTTCATGAAATTTTCAGCTTAAAAGTCTTTAGATTGTGCAGAATCCAAATATGTTAGATATTAGTATGATAATTTTTTCTTGCATCATTAAGTATTTATTAGTTTTACAAATAATTTGTTTCCTCTTTTTTAAAAAAAAAAATTAGATCTTTGTGTAATTAGATTAATAGTTATTTAATAGTTTTGAAATTAAATTAATAGTTAAATTTATATCTCTGTAAGTTTCCAATGCTAATTTGATCGTTTTTGGAACAAATTATTTATATATATATTCTCAGAAAACGAATCTTCATATTTATAACACTCCTCATATTTTTATGAACTCTGAATGTATAGCCAAGTTATATATGAACTATGCGTACAACCACTTAATGCATTCTCAAATAATGAATTAAATTAAATAACATCATAACTATACTAAATAAATAAATTAGCTAATTTATTCTATTTGTGTATGTGTAATAACATCAAAATTTAACTTCATGTGATATATGTTGACTATATATATATATATAATTAAAAATTCCTTCAGTAGCGTTGGTAAACGCAAAATAAATGCTAAACATTTAATAAAAAATTATTAATACTTTACAACATTTGCGATTAATTTAGTATATATATATATATATATATAAAATGTCGCAGATAATTAAGAATTAATTCAAGTATATGAGGACATTGCATTGAAGACAAAATCATCAGTTTGGATTTACATACAAACAACCTCGTACGCCACTTTCGCATGAATACTTTTTAAATTACAAAACTTTAATCCAGACATAATTATTTTTTGATTCGAAATGTTTTTATTGCCATTGATTTTTCTGATTTATTTCTTTTTATCTTATGTAATGGATTAAGGCTCAATGAAAATACTTTTTGTACATATCAGAAGGTATTAGTTAAAATCATTTAATTCTGACACTTGTTTCAGTCTATTAAATGCTTTTAAGTACTTATGTCTCATTAAAGAAAACAACTTACTAGTAGTGCACCATTATAAGTTTTTATTAGCCCAAATCATTGCATTTAACATGGAACGGAAAAAAGTATGTGTTGAATAATACCTTTAGGGCTTTAGTCTGATTTGTGTTTTGATTTTATACCTTAAACTGTCTAGACATTAAGATTGCGTGTGTGTATTCGAAATAAAAGCAAACATATTTCTATTTCTCGTTCCTCTAGCAAAATTTATTTATAATGAATGTAAGAGGAACTATTATCAATATAATATACTTAGTAAAATATTTCAATGACAAAAGAAAATTATTGAGATTCAATAAATATTTTTCAAATATATTTTCAGTGTTTTGTTGAATGTATATTTTTTCTGGTAAATACTTTCTAAAATTGTGAATCCATAACATTTAGTTTAGAAACCATTTGAAAAATATATATTAAAATACGCAGTTATAAAGCTTGAACATTTTGCGACACCGTACATGAAATCAAGCAATAAAAGGAAATTTTGCCCATAAAACTTTTTCATTAACTCCATGCGATGAAACTTATTCTTTGTAACTATTAGCAATCAGTTTTATCTATGAACTTTTATACACATGCATAAAAAAGTATAAATGTTCAAATTTGAACATATTTTATAAAAATATGTAACTTTTAAACATTTTATCTTTAATGTTCTTTGATCCTTTCTGCTCATAAAATAATAACTCAATAACTTTTTATAAATAAGCGTATTCCTCTGGGTAATATTTTACGCATTTACTTTACATTTGATAACTGATTCAGCTTTTACAAATTATATTTTTATACGTAAAACATAGTAATATATTGAAGAAGGCAATATAGAATGCTAATTAGATGTTAGGAAAAATATGATGTACATGACAAAAAAAATATGTATATTGCCATGCTATTTTCGATAATCATTATTTTTCAGCAATTTGGATGTATTAAACATTACTTGCAAGAATGTTTCGATTGTACATGCATTACCTCAAAGTAATCACATTTTCGACATTTTAGCACTTATCTATTCTTTATTTTTAAATATCTTGTGCTGATTTTTATGATATTAACTTATGGAACACATTTTTTTTTGAAAAATGTAGCATTTTCGTAATTAGCTTTAGTCAGAGAATTGCATATATTAATGAAAATTACTTCATTTATAAATATATAGATTCTATCAAACTAATATGCTTCAATATTTCATAATTTTTATATTTTTGTTTCGGAAGTGAAATTTAAATTACACAAGAAAAGAAAAAGAATTAGTCTCTAACTACTTTATATTGAATAAATATAGATTGTGTGTATACTATCAGTATAAATAGACCCGAGATTCTATTAAACAACAAACATCGATTTCCTCTATATTAAACTGATCCTACTTCAAATCATCGATAGACTGAGACATTATTCAAAAGTATAACTACATGCTACCAACAGATGGTACATTATTCAAAGAAGTAATTGATTATTTTCAGTTAATAGGTTAGTTAAATACATTCCAGAACGTTTAAAACTGCAATTAGTATGTTAAACATCTGTAGGAATGAAAAAAAAATTATAAATATTCCCTGTTAACAAATAATATAAGATTTCTTTATGCAACAACAACAATATTCTTATTTTAACTATACAAAATTATGTTTTTAAGCGGATTTGCTTAAACACTTACAACTTTGTGAAATGGTTAAGAATAATTTATGTTCACTATTAAATTATAGTCTGAAAGACATATTACAAAGCTTGATAAGAATAACTACCGAAATTTAATTTTTGTATTGAAAATGTTGTTGATTAAAATTCCTCAGCGTTATGAAATCATTTAATGTAAAATATCTTAAGCGATGATTACTTTTATTTTGATGTGAGCTTGCATTATTCAGTAATTTATGCTCAGTAAATTGTTGTAGTTTCCATGATTTATTTTTTCTATAGATATCCTTAGAACTGTCTTGTTAATGATCTTCCATCTTAAATACAATATATGTGTTAAATATTTTTATTAAAAAATAAAGCTTTATTTTTTATTTAATTCATAACGGTTTTTTATATAAGAATTCAATACACATTAATACGTCAAATTAAAATATTTCTACTATAAAAAATATGTTTTATTGTTTTTTTCATTTTAACACGTCATTTGTTTTCTTAAAGAACAGAGTGATTTGATTTCAATATTTTAACCGAGAATTACTGTTAGTTTAATTAATTAAAATTGGAGATAAAAGTATGAAACAAATGTATTTCACTAAACTGAATCTTTTTTCATTTCTATAATGCGATACACAGGAAGAAATTGATAATTTTCTTTTTATTCAGTACTATATTTTTTGGCATTTAGTTTATTTACATTTTTCAAAACCGCAGTATGTTTCAGTGATCAAGCAAACAGTTTTTTATTAGAAAATTAATATTTTTGTGTAAGCCATTCTGCATTTTTAAAGATGTTTATAAATATTTAAATGTTAAATAAAAAAAAGTTTTGTTGAGTGGAAGGTTATCAACAAATGATATTAAAATTCAGTTATCTTTTCCTCTTGAGAATATTACCACAAAGCAATTTTTCATACATACTATTCTGAGAAAAGGACTTTGATATATAAATTCACTGATTCTAATAACATATTTCATGATGTTTTTCATTCGTATTTTTAAAATTTATCAAATACATCTTATTACATTTTACTTGAATGGATCTTATTAACGTTTGTCACTAGTATGTTATAAAAATTTTTTTGATAGATTATATCCTAGATGAATGATTACTGAAAACAAAATTAATTACTATTGGTATTTTAAGAAAAACTAAATTATATTTAGCTTCAGAATTTCTATCATTTAGTTATAAAGATATATTTTTCTTATTTTTTTCAACACGATATGGCTAATGTTTCACAAGTGTCGAAAAATAATAAATTAGCCATTCTATTTTCAGTTATGCAACATAAGGCAAAGTTCCGTTAAAAAAAACACATTATAACATAGCTTTTCAAGCTTTCAATGTGTTTGCGACCCAATATTCAACCTTAATTTTCATCGCCCCCCCCCTTCACACTATAACAATATATTAAATGCAGTAAAAATGTATTTTTACGTTAAAACTACAGTGGGATTTTAATCATAAACCGTACAAACTATCCAGATAAGTATTGAATATGGTATATGACCTGCCTACGTGAATCACTAGCAAATATTAAACTTGTTCTTCATTTAGTATCGTGAGATCAAATATCAAATATATTGATAACTTCTTTACCAACAAAGTTTCTCAACAAATGAGTTAGTATTTACAATAACTTTGATTCTAGATTGAGAATCACTACGCAACTCATATTCTCAGAGACTATCACACATATTCAACTTCAGATATTCTTATAAAAAATAAAATAAAATGCAAAAAAATGTTGATTGTATAGATATCTAAGACATAGCATCATTTAAATCCTAGCAATTGATTTTTAAACTTAAGTTTGCATAATTGATTATTTGACGTTTGTTATTTTCTACCAGATACACATTATTTGATTCCTAGTTCTTTAAGAAAATAAATTATTAAAAGTATTCACACACTTTAGAGATGTGCATAGTTTTATTTCACAAAATTAATTCTTTATAAAACAAGTTGTATAAAATGTTTTCGAACACAAGGTTTTAAAAAGCAAAATTATAAAACTCCGCCTTAAGTGAATTATAAGTAAATATAAAACCACATCTTTTATTTCAGCATTACCTACAGGTGGTGACAAATCCTACAGAACAATTTTCTAGGTACTTTAAAGTGTCCTAGACTATCTTCTAATATTTTGGGGAGCCCAAATGTGCTTACTAATGACGCCCGTAATTGCTTTTAAACACACGGGACGTAAAAGTAATTTATGGCATCTGAAACATGTAAAAATCCGGTCATCATTTTTCACTTACCACATTCGGTCAGTGACAGAAAGAGTCCATTTTTAAAACTGTCCGCCACACCAGAGAGGACCGTGATTAATCGGAACTAAGATTTTGCGTATAACATGAACTTGGCATATTTCCCTGTAACAACATTCTTTCAACTTGTATCGGCTAAGTTTAGTAAAAATTCCATAGATTATTTCTAATGAAGTCAATAAGAATAATTTGTTGTCAAAATAACAGGTTTTTCCTCTTTATAATGCTAATGACAATTTATTTGACACTGGATAATATTTTAAAGATTTGATTGATAAATTTATTTGCTATAAGCTCTAATTTCAATTTTTTTCAAGCGTTTTGCAATTGTATTTTATAAATGGCATATAATTTTATGAAAAAAAACATAAGACACGATGTCTTGTTTAAAACCTTATTAATTTTTAATGGTACTAAGATTTTTAATGATATTAAAAAGAAATAAAATAGCTGTTGACATATTTTTTATAAAGAAATATTCTCAAAATAAATAACATTCTAAGTATAAACAATGTTTAAAAAGTGTGCCACACAACCTTGAAGTTTCTAGAGCACAGTAAAAATTATAAAGTTGTGCCACAGTGCATTGTGGAAGGTGACAGCTTAATGCACAAGCTAGATTTTTCCCTTTCGTTCCACTCTACCAGTCGTTTTCTGAAGGTACGTAGTCGAGTGAGGTCCTGATATACGTGTTCGCTGAATTTTTATTTGTCTAAAGGTGACTAAATGACTTAAGCTGAGGTACTGGATCGAATTTTTTTTTTTGTCATTTTCTAAGAGAAATAATTAGTATGATACAAATGTTAGGGAACGATGCTAAGGAAGTCACGAAAATTAAGGAAGAGTTTAACTGTTTCAGAAGTGTCCGCACGTCGGTAGAGAGTAACTAGAGTTCTTGAGAGGCCACAAAAAACTCGAAATACAGCTGTTGCTGAACATCTGATAATAAAAGATCATTCTTTTTACCATACGAGAGACTGCGGAACGAGTGAAGTTTAGTGTAGGTTCTCCGCATGCAATTTTATGTGATCTTGCGAAGAGTGATTGCGAAATTTGTTCTAGACTTATTTCGGTGGGACGGAAAGAAATCCGTCTTGCGGTAGCACAGGTCCTACTGGACACTATCAACGCTGAACCTGGCTTCTTGCGTCGTAAGGCTGTGCACGAAAATTAAAATGTCATAAAAAGAGGACGTTTTTACAGTAGAGATGAGTTTGAGCACAGAAAGTGACGGCGAATATAAACACCATTTCAAAAGAAGCCTTCCAGAATTGTTTTTGTCAGTTGATTGAATACTGAGCTAAGAGTGTGAAAACGCAAGGGACCTTCTTTGAATTTGATTAGGATCTTAATCTCTCAAATTAAAAAAGATATTTTTTTCTGACCAAAGTTCGGATACTTTTTGAACAAACCTTGTATCTTGAATGGATATGTTAATTATTACATTCCAAGTGACAAAAAATATGCATAAGTATTTTTTCCTACATTTCTCTTTGTATAAACATTAACAACATTGTTTCTACTGATGTGGTTTATTTGTTCTGCTTTATTTTAGATAACACTATATGAATGCACTTCAATATTTTTTTAAGAATTACACAGATTGGCTTAATGCAAATCTATCTTCCAAGACTGATATTTTAATACTTTTCACAAAATAGAAGTTTTAATTTGAAACATTTTATACATTAAATTATTTTTATAAATCAAAGCAAAAATAGTTGCAAAACATTTTACGTATTGTAATGTGGTAATAACCTCATATTTCTTGAACTTTTTAAAATTGTTTAACTTTTTTAAGTATATGACGTGTACTAAAATTTCAAAATGCTAGATATCCAGTAAACATTAGTCTGCAATTTCCTTCAATTAAATTTCGGGCAAAACATCTCATTAAATATTTTATATTGTTATTAATGTGATGTTTCAAATCTATAAAGAAAGTAATGTTTTCTCAGAAAAAAGGCTCATTTCATGTTGAAATTTACACACTTTGAAAAAATGCGATTAAAAATAAAAGCTATTAAATAAAGCTCTTACTAGCTCCTTTAATTAAATTGCGAAGGCGTTTAAATTTTTTAAGCAAAAAATAAAAATACTCTAAAAACAGGGAAATAATGTAGTTTTTTTCAATAAAAATTTAAAACAAAATTAATTCTTGACAGTTTTTTTATTAAATGGCTGGCCACCATCAAATGAATGCAATTATACCAATATTCAAAAAATATTACTATTTAATGAAACAATCATAATCCTCACTAATATATTTTTTTTAAATTTTTTGACTGGGTCATTTAATAAGTCTATATTAATAGAAAATTGTGTCAGATTTCTTCTTATCAGTGAAATTATACATTTCTTTTTTACCGACATTTTAGAAACAATTTTTCTTTCAAACGCAATTTAAATATACGTCATTCTTAAGTTAAATACGATATTACTAAAAGAAATATCTCTCTATTATAGCAAATAAATCAAAATGAGAAAGTAAAATTCTTTTTTTAATTTAAAATTTTTACAGAAAATTTAAGCAGACCTTGCCGAGGAAAAATTGTATTTCTCATTTCTAGAGAAAATATTAATACTGAACTAATGTTTAATTTAGTTATTTTTACCAGTCGTACATGAATATAAATTTCGAGCTGAATAAAATACTAATATTATTTTTCAAAAATTTTCTTAATAATGATAGTTAGGATTTAAAATATGAGTGATACAGAAATATTTCAAAAGGGGGCTCGAATGAAAAGATTTAATCATCGACATATATTACAGGCAAACTTCTCTTTCAGGTACACAAAAGGTTTCCATATACATACATATAATATAGCATCTGGAATTTAACATTGGATACGAAGGTTTTTTTTATATATTCACTTTCAAAGAAACCAAATTGATCAAAAATAATGAAATAAAAATGGAACAAAATGCAGATGTTTTCATAAATGAAATGAAACCCCGCTTTTCCCTTATTTTATTTAATTTTTTTTTTGTAAACTTTATTGCAAGCTTTCATCAAAATTGATCAAAAATACCAATTCTTGAAAAATACACATTTATATCATATATGGCCTTAATTAAAGTAGCTCATGTTATTATCTACGATATTATTTTTTAAATAATTAATTACCATCAAAGTTTCCTAATGGGAGATTATTGCGTTTTGAAACATAAGAATTTACTAAAATAAATCAATTTTCATTTGTTAGAGAATACATCGATTCAATCATTTGGTAACAAAAACATAGTAATTGTCTTCAGAACAAATGCCAGATTAGAATTGCATGTGAATATTGACCCGCTGTACATATCTTATTTAACTCCCATTTTACACCACATGAAAACAAGGAAATCAATTTGTAATAACCATGCATAAAACCACTTTATGCCACGCTTAGTCTGTTCTAGAATTAGAAGTTGGAAACCCTACTCTACTCAGATATCGAAGCGTATGCTCAAAGAGTACCTTATATACATCCTAATACAGTGCTTAGTATAACAGATTAAATTTATTTTTAATGATGGTATATTTTTGTTTTCTTTGAAGTTTCTTCCACTTTTAAACAATGTATGTTTGAATAATGTATGAATAGCAAGAAATTAACAAATAATGGAAATATGTTACATTAAAGGATTTCTCGATTTAAAAATACAACTATACTAAATGATTGAAGAAGTGTAAAATAGTTTCAATATTAAGTTCGCACCATTTACAGAACTTAAAAAGTAAAGTTTCGAAAAGGTTTTGTTATTAGTTATTTCACTAATTTAGTTAATAAACTAATATTTTACGAAAATGACTTTATGATCAGATCATAAGAGATCAGATCACGTAGAGATTAAAATTCTAGCAGATGGGATTTTTTCCAATAGTTTAAGAATCGATTTCTGTTGGTTATGGTTAAACTAATTACAGTCTGACAAGGGGTAGAAATCCATATATTTTAAGGGCTAAGCATTAGTCTTAGACATCCTAAAGTTGGGCATCATTTTTTATCAGAATGAAAAATATCTATTTGTTATGTCCATTTGTATATTAAATGTATCTCACTAAGGCGTTGAAATACCAATGAGAGTGAATCGAAATTTACACAAGTATAAAAAAAAAACACAGTCAACGAAGAAAACATAAGAACTTACGTTATATTAAAAAAAAAACGAGACTAATGAATACGAAAAGACATTATTATTCGGTATGTACGAGTATTTATGGGCATTTCTTTTATATCAAAAAAGTTTTCTTTAAATTTCTGGTTTTATGGCATGGGATAAGAATAATTTAGTAGAGGAAAAAGTAAATTATCAACTAATGTATATAATAATACATAAAATAATAATTAATATATTGATTAGTACACACAATATTAATCAATATATTAATTATTACACAAAATACTAATCAATATAATAATCAGTACATAAAATATGATTATTATATTAATCATTATATAAAATGTTAAATTTTAATTAACACTGTTTAATTAAATAAATATTTATTTTTCAGCTTTGAAGAAAAAAGTACAGTTCATAGAAAAATTTGATAATTATTTAATCATTAGAGTCTATATAAGAGTTTAATACACGTATATATTACAAAGATTCTAAGTAAATGAAGAGAAAAAATTAAATATTTAAAAAAAAAACTGTAATTACCCTCTCACACGTTATTTAAAATTAAACACTTGTGCTCAAGTAAAGTAATTGGATTTTTGTAAACAATGATTTAAAACTCGTACATTTCAAATTAGCAATTAGGCTATAAATTCTAATTTTAATTAAGCTACCGGAAGCTTAGAGCAAAATAATTCAATTAAAAGAAAATATTTCTCATAAAACTAAGCATTAAGTAAAAAAAGATAGAAATAACTAATTCAATTGAATGGGAAAGGAAATTCATTCCATGATTATGAAAGAAAGAAAAGAGAAGCGATTGGAAAATATTATTTTAAACTCAGAATCAAACATATGGTCTTATGAAATGCAGATACGTTAGAAAAGTTTAATTACAATTAGCGCAAAAAATGAAACAAAATTCAAAGAAAATAGTATTTCAAAAAACAAATACTGCAAATATTTTTAAATAAGACGGGAGCTTCTTTGAGTTTTAGCAATATATTCTGTAACTTGCCACCAATTCTGTCTAAATATGCTTTTAAAATTAATAGTATTGAAAATTACATCATTTCAATACGTAACTCATCCGTGCAGCATACCCTTTATTGTTACGTAATATGAACTATTTATTTTAAAATACGTACCATACATTTCAAAATCTGTTTTATTTTAAATCTGTATCGGAAACAAACTATAGTTTTGGTTTTATATTTCGGAATTTACATATAAACGAAAGTAAGTTTATTTATAATAGAAAACCTACAAAGTGTAAATATTGTGCATCTGAAGGAAGATTGGAACAATCATAATCAAGTATTGTGAATGGTTAATAAGCAGGCCCCTCAAAGCAATCTCCAATTTTCCGCACCACGTCACAAGATGAAATTGGTGATTCTATTACATGCTTATTAACGCTTAGTTGGACATTCTTTCATTTTTTACACTTGTCGATCTCGGATAAAATCAAGTCAAATATGAAAATTGTAGGAGACAGTGTCATGCTACAATGCACGTATATTTTGACACCCGGGTCATAACAAAATTACGGTTATTTTTTTTAAAAAAAATCAAAAAAATTAACTTATGTTTCATACTAACTGAAGAGAAAAATGTGCAAGATTATAAATCGAAATGGTTAATTTTAAAACTAATGTTACAAAATGGAGAATATTAACTGTGCCGATATATATTATCAAGGTATTTTTAACATGTACTACTAGATACTATCTTACATTAATTAAATTATAAATTCAGTCTGAATTTAAATATTATAGCTACTGTTATATATATTCAGATGGGTATATTGAATAGTTACATAGTTGATCGGTTTTAAAACGTAGAAAAAAAGTGTCAACATAAATCATAAATCGTTATGTAAATATATATCACTGTCTGGGTGTAAATATAATAGATTTTCTTCCATTAATAAATAAACACAACACACATATAAATCCCCAATATTATAAATGTCCTACTCATATTTAAAATATAGTAACATATCCGTAAGCACGATGTCATTTTAAACAACAAAAAACAGCCATTTTCAAATTGTCTCCCAAATTGTTTTTGTATCATCCTAAATATAAGCAGTTAAACACTTTAAAAGTTTCTGGAGTTATCTCGGTAAATAATCATTTTAGATTTTCAGGATTTGTCTAAGTGTATCTATTTCGTTACAAAGTGTCCTTACGTATTGGGGATCTTACGGTATTAAATGTGTTGATTTGGAATGCTTTTGTACAAAGTTATATTGAAAAAACCGTCTCGTCCTTAATTTTTGCACACCAGTGTAAGTTACGAACCAATATTTACAAAATATGAAAGAATAAAAATAAAATGTTTCGTTTTTATTCAGATCAAGTTGAATTTTTTTTTCTCCACTTTTAATTCCAAAAATCTAAAAAAAAAAAAAAAATGTGAAACCTGACTTTGCCAACATATATCTAGGGAAATACGTATGAGAAGTAAAAGTTCGTTGAATGCTTCCGCGCGCGCGTGCGGTTATATATATATATATATATATATATTATATATATATATATATATATATATATATATATATGCACTAGTTGGCACCAATTGGCCGAGGTTTGAAATTACGAATTTCGTTGCCAGTAGTCCTCCTGTTGCTTTGAGTGAAATTTTAACGAAAATTCAAATAAAATTCGGTTTCACTACCCATGAAATACATCTCAAAATTTCGAAGAGCAGTATCATGATTCGACAACTGAATAGGCTACATACTCTTCTAATAGGCTCTAGGCTAATATAAATTGGCTGGGTCCTGGAAAATTTACTGTGTTTCGATTCCATAAAGAGTGTTTAGTGAAATCTAAATTCGAACACTTGTTTCTACTGAAATATTGTCCCCGCTGAGTCTTCTACTAAGTAGATTTGTCTATTTAGGTAGACCAATGTAGGAGATCTTCAAAGAATTTAAAGATATATTTATCAATTTTAAAAGAATTGCAATTTTTTTAAAAGGTACAACTTTTTTGATTATCATTTAACTATCCAATATTTGTTTTATTTGTACGTGTACATATTTTATCTCAACTAAAATTTTTTTTTCATAAACCTAATATGCATATTTCTAGATCTATCAATGTCTTACATAGATGTATTTACATTTTAGGTTCAGTTATTTAAGATTTATAGAGAGAATTTAATTGTATTTTAAATCTTCTGTATTTATTGTTTAACGCACCTATTACTTGTGCTGTTAGATATTTTCAACTGAAAGTCATCTATTTAACAAAATTAAAACATTCGTTAAAATCCAGGTTTGATGCGTAAGCTCTGTTTGGTGTCACAATATTGAACGGAATCAAGGACATACAGTGATTTGAATTTGTAACATCCTATTGTAATTAGAATACAATAGGATGCAATCGGTTTTCCAGAAATCAGAGTGGCAACTCTGGAAATAATGGGAGCTTAACAGCTGCATGACAGCTGTCTTGCGCTCACCTATGGCCCAACTGCATTGTCAGCAATATTTCCCAGAATTGAAAAGACATATATTAGATGAGTAAACATTTAGCAATATTTATCCCGATTTTCAAAGAATATTTTCTCATTATCCCCACTGCGATAGCTTTGTGAATCGTAGAAAATTTATTCTAAGATTATCACTAAGACTCACACAGATGTTAAAATTCGAGTTCTTTTTTCTAGAATAAAACACTGTATTTAGGAGAGAAAAAAATTATATTTTTTAACATCGTGTTTGAGATAAAGTTTGAAAAAATTATATCAGGAAAAAATATATTGTTGTACTTCGTTCAGTTACGTATTACTAGTATTTACAAGTGAGCCAAAATTGGGCACTTTATCAATATAAACTATAATAAATTTATTTTGTAATTTTTAATCTGATTTTAATATCATTAAAAATATTATTATCATACTAAGATTATATTTATTAAACTGTTGTGTAATGTTACATTTAAACTCTGTAGATGCCTCTATAGGCATATGCACTATATTTAATATGCAATTTTGTATATGAATTGCTCAATATATCATTCTCTTGATTTTGATATTAATTTTATTATTGGATATCATAAGTCTAAAACCAGTACCTTTATTCATTTATTTCTAAGATTATTGTCTTTTACAATATTAGGATCACCAATAATAACATGCTGTTGATAGTTATCTTGATTCTTTAAATTCATTACAATAACATATTAAATTTTCTAACTTGCTTGATAGGTGCATTATAGTTAAAATTGATTATATATTAAATTACAGAAATCGCAGGAAAAATTCCAGAAATCGAAGGCCTGGGAAAAATGTGAAGTCAAATTAAAGCAGTTTATTTCAATTCTCAAACTTTATTAAAAACAGCACTCGTATCTTCTCCTTATTGATAAGCACATATACAATTCTACTTTCATATAAAAACGAAAATGATATATTTTTCCAAATGGTTACAAAATTCTTGAAATTTTAACATAATTAATATTTTGACGCATCAAGTTATTCTATTACTGTACTGGTTGGGTGTTTGATAACGTCGTACTAATAGGCTTACTAGGCTATTAGCACTTCGCAATGCAGCAGAAAGTCGTTTATCTGAATCAATTGGGACCGGACACCATTCGGTTACGCGATTTTCGATAACCGAACAAATAATATCCATGCAGTGTATGAAACCGGATACTATACGAATATTGAAAATCATCACGTACGGAAACATGCTTTAGAAGAAAAGCAAAATAGGTCCAAAATGTCGCAATTTAACCTTTATTAGGAAAATAATAACTTATTTCCCCTGTACCATCGTACACCTTCGTTTCTTCGCTGCAAGGTCTCTGATTCTCTTGAGCAGCAGCGGTAGTTAGGTTGGACAACAATCGATTGTTGTTCGTACCACTCATAGCTGGCCTGTAATTCAGAAACAAGTCAGCCTTTGATGAACCCTTGCTACTTTTGTTGTTGCTGTTGCTCTCGTCCGCATCTGTATCATCTCATCAATAAAGGTCAATTCTTCTTGCACGGAAGTCATAAACTGTCATCATTTAACATTGAAATCAATCTTCTGCATCGCATGCCCTCCTGGTTTCTACATCAACAAAACAACAAACATACATATACACACCTCACTTGAAACAAACTGACCTAATGTTCCATTTGTGTTTTACCAAATCACACAACTGCAATTCCCAAGTATCTCTCATTTTAAATTTTCCGTCACTTTTGGCTTGTTTGAAACAACTGTTGAGCATTGCACTGTTTGAAAACGTATCAGACTTTTGATCGGTTATTTGACGCTCGGATAAAAACGTTCGGATAAACTGCGTTCTATTCTATTAGAAAGTGATCAATTAATGAGTATACGCTTTAGATGACTACTACTCGCAAGTTTCTTACCAATGTGAAATTTGAGTTTCGAAACTAAAGCGCATCAACCCTTCTGCTGTAGATTTTCTGTGACTCCAGTCTAGAAAAACAATGCCAGCCATGAGCGATCTCTACCATGTACGTCTCAGATGCTGCGCCTTGTCAATTACTACTCAGTTTATTGTGATTATTTAACAAACCTCTTTATAATACATACAAAATTTACTGAAAACTAAAAGTTTTCAGTAAAATGACTTAGGATTTATCTATAACGTCCTTGTTTTTCCTATCTTAATTTTGGCATTTTGTGATAATTCAGCCTTCAACAATTTAGACCGAATGGCTCAAAATTATTTTGATTAAGTGAAACTAAATTATTCGTCAATGTTCATTAGACCTGAATATTTTTAATCAACGACTAAAATTTAATAAATTGATATTTAATGAATACAAGTTTTATTTTGGTATTTCAAATTTTACCTAATTAAACAAAACAAAATATATCATAGAAATAATTAATAAAATCAAAACATAATATTAACTTAAAATAAATGGAAAATCCTTGTGTCCCAAACCCACCTTCTTTTGAGTGTGATTCTCTTAGGGTTCACCTATGTGATGGGCTCAAATCGATTTTTACTTTCATAAATTGGCCTTAACATATCTATAATACGATATTAAAGTGATTTTTAACTCCAGAAGTCATTATAAAAGTACTGTGTTAGAAGAAGCTGCTTATTCAGGCTGAGTTAGCAGTCGAAGGTTAGACCTGTGCTACAATCAGTTTGATACAGAATACCCTTCTATACAAATATGGTCCCACAAGTATAGACAAGTTTTACAGTTTTAAAGGAGATATATTATAGCTAATGTGAATATTTGAGTCGAACTTGCTTTAGTCTTAAGCTTAGCTTCAGACAGTACAACAGCTACAAATCATTTATTTTCAGAATGGTGTAGTCAAAAGGAAGCTTTGACTAAAATGTTCTGTTCAGGTCTTAATAAAATCGAAGGTTTAGCAGAGTGTTTTAACCACCCAAAATGATACAGAATTACGACTTCTGCAGAACACTAAAAACAACATGGATATGGAGGTTCTCACTACTCCAAATTTCACGTATTGCATTTTAGAGTTTGTTTCAGTATTTGTAAAGAGACATTTATGTTTCTAGCAGAGACATAAACAATAGCGAATCTTGTTCATTGGATTTGGACATATGTTTCAGAAATATCACATATGGTCCAAAGGTGTTGAACAACATATTTAAAACATCATTATCTTTATGAAAGTTTTGTGGGAGTATTAAAAGTACTGACTATGGGATTCCCCGTTGTACGTGAAGTGCATATTTGTATGCAAGTAATGATGAAACAACGCATCACGATCTCTGAGCGGCTTTACAGTGATGCCGTTAAAGCACAGGAAGAATATACAAGAGCTGAACAAACTCCTTTGAAGAATTCAAGTGAAACAGGAAGGTGTGTACTCTATCGCTGATTGGCAGAGATAGTGAAGATTTTCTAGTTTTAACCAGACTTGAAACGTCAAGCATTTTCTCAAACTGTGTTTTCAAACCTTCACCATCATATCCCAAGAAATGTTTGACCAGTGACTTTAAATTTATACAAGGTAGACTTACTTTAAATATACGCAACAAATGAATTAAATGAATTAATTTCATTCCAAAATTCTAAATATTTCTATTTTATAACAAATATAACAGAAACAACATGAAATTCGAAACCTTTTCTTCAAGTTCTAAAAATCCAATTGTTAGTATTTTCAATTGGTTATATAGTTTATTCCACCATCAGCGTACAGATTAAACGCCGTTAATTTTTATGTTTGGGTCTAAACCAACCGAGTCATGGAAAAGTGAGCGTCCATTTTCGAGTCGGGTGTGTTTTGAAATATATCTCGTTCTATTGATATTATTTTGAATTAACATTTTATATAAAATATCTTGAAATACATATAAATTAATATTAAACTCAAGTTCTATATTTTTACTGGTCATCAAAATAAAAATCCCCAAAGTAGCATGCAACAGGCCGTCTGGTGAACCCCATGCCATTGGCGTTACGTTTGATTACTGAACTCTAGCATATCTGGTGTAGCATCAAGTTGTTACAACGTTTTGGTTTTATTACCTTTGTGTGAAGTTTCAATAAGTGGTTACGAATTGCAATAGATTTGAATATGTTTTGCTAAATTTGGATATTCATCGAATACATCTGATCAGACTGTTGTTAATGAAACTGTATAAATTTGGCTTCAATTGTGTATCAAACTCACTTTAATCGTTGCATAGTCCATGAAATGGAATTCTTTTGGTTTTCTTTTATTTTAAAAATTTTGTACCATTATATACCTTGCGGTTTGATTCTAGTTTGGAAGAATAATCACTAAGTGATTGTTGTAAATGGGACATATGATTTTGTACCATCACTGATTTCCTTCAATGCACTTCAGGTTCTTCAAAGAAAATCATAAGCTTCAAAAATATCTGTAGAATTCCATGATATTTGCAGTATACTAACAACATCAGTTTTCTTCTTTGACTATTTTCAACAACGTCCTTCTGTAATTTTTCGACATTGTGGCAATTCTTGATATTGAAACTTGGCTTTACAGTCGAATAATTACCGCTAATAATATAGGACACAATAGCATATATATATTGGCGCAAATGGATGGTTTACCGACTTTGATTACAAACAAAGCTAACACCAAGCCAGTCGTACAGGGTATCCTTCACCGCGTATTTCACGGAAATGGTTTAAAGTGCTACGTTTTTGCTTAAGTTTTCAATTATCCAGTCTTTTATAAAAGTTTATTCATTAATTTTATTTTGTTTTGTTTTCATCTAATCAGTGTCAACAGAATATACAGTGACAAGCTAGTGATTGTGATGAAAAATTAAGCATGCTTTAGATGGATCAACTAGTGACGTTTATAAACCCAGAAACACAATCATGTCTTTAACTCAGAAAAATTTTGAAATATCGCCATCTATCGGTAGGATCGAAATTTGATCCAGGTTAAACATCCTTTCCAGTATGTACTAAAATTGCATACATTTGGGTTTCATTTATAAACTTTCCGAGAAAGTGTGATTACCGTAAACACTATTTTTATTTTTAATCAAATAAAATTTTCACGTGGAACCCAGGTTTCCATAACTTACAGGAACCATAATCTAAACTAATTATTGCAGGCTTAGAAACTTAAATAGCCGATTTATTGAGAATATATCGTAAATGGTTACAAATTTAAAAACTGATTTTCTTTATAACATAAGTTATAATGAGTTGTGATCTTTGTACAGAGACTACAGACCTTAAACCAAATAAGAAACATAAATGAGTTTTCATGTTCTTATTACATATCTCGGCATTTGACAAAACTTATTTTCTGTCCATTTATGACATTGGAAAATATTTTATTCCTATAAGAGAAAAATGAAACTGTCAGTTTTAGTATTAGTCAGTGAAAGTATTTTCAACTATTGGATGTAGCTTACAATCTTTGCATAAAATGTCTGTCTCATTTATTTAAACTCACCGTAATTATATTGCTAAAGAGATGGAAGTCCTCAGTGAAGGAAACTACGGGCATCTGAGTCTTTTGCGCTTTAAAATGTCCTTTTCATGTTATCGCTACAACTTATCTCTTAACATAAATATAAAAATAATTTTTGGTTTGAAAGAAAAATCAATTTTGAATGTCTTGCACGTGAAGTTCTAACAGTAGTTTAATTGTAATTATTTATCAAAGGTACAAAGGTATTGTTTTAAATTCTTTAATAAGATATTGAAGATAATTTAACACCATCTTTAAAACTTTATAATTAAAGCTTTCTAGATACTATCTTATCTTAAGACAAATGTGCCAATAAAACTAAAATCATTGTTAATCAGATCAAAATGATGTGTTAATAAGTGATAAAATTAATGACAAGTGTTTTAGATACTTATAATACATCACAATACCACTCTGAAGTCAATGCAGTATTTCTTGTAACTTGAAACTCTGACACTAAGATCTAATTAAAAGTCAATCCAGATTTTCTTTATCAAAGCCAGCTTTTAAGTAGCTCACAGTTTCCATACAATCAAAGGCAAAGTCTTTCTGAACCAATTCTTGCAACACCAAGAATCATTGCTTCATTAAATCAACAATTTAATCATTACAGTTGATAAATCTTAAAATGCCTCCACTCTCTTTCTATGCAAATTTCTGGGTATTCAATTAAAGGGAATTAGAAGAAAATACAAAATAAAAGCTTAGACAAAGGGATCACGCAGGAAAAAGATGTTGTTTCTTTCAAAATAAACCCTAAGCAGTCATTTTAAGATTTCGTGTTGTTACGGCGTCTAATTTCTTAAGATTGGGTGAATCGCTAAGGATTTCTTTGTAAACTATAAACATGGAACAAGCAGAAAATTAGTATTCGAAAACGTGGAAGAGATATCTGATTTAATATTTCGATAAATATTTTGTGTTTGGAAAATGTCAACCTTTTCCCAAATAAAACAAATGAGGATTTTATTCGCAAAGATTAAATAATGTAGTATTTTTCAGGTTAATTATATTGTCAGCGATATTAGAGACAACATTTTATTTATACATTCGAAAATTTATTTAAAGGGATAATTCTGATTGTCAATGTTTGTAATACGGCACGCTAATATTTGGTATTAAATAACGCAATGAATTACAGGGTGTCTGTTCTTTTGCAAAAAGGTGCATTTTCAGTTAAAGAGATCGTTAATTAAAGTTAAAAGAACGTTGAACGTGAATAAAGGTTTTGAATAAAATAATTCATTATAATTAATTAATGGTTATTGTTAATATGGTAAAATACTTTCAACGTATTATTTATGTAATAATGCACTTATTGAAAAATTTATTTCATTCCTTTTATTAAACAAATGAAAAGTTGGATGCTTTCAAATGAATACAATTAATTTAAACTGGAAACAAAATATTTAGGTGATATAAATCATAAATATTTTGAACGTAAAATGCAATTTCTACAAAATTCTGACTTAATTCATTTTGTCACTTAAACCATTAAGTTATACTTAAAAATTGTTGCCGTTGTTTATGTATTTAAGTTATACTCAAAGACACTCAAAGCTACAAGACGACTGCAAGTTTGTGACGATGAAAAAGTTGTGGCTATTAGAAATAAAGAACGTTATTTTCATTTAGAAGAGTCTATTGAATATAATGCGTGAATAATTACTATAATATAGTCATCAATTATTTACATTATTAAAATTACTTTATTCAAGATAAGGAGATGTGCAAAAATAATAAAAACACGTGGAACAGAAATAGTAAAATTATTAATTAAAGAAACTGTTGGTTTATGTTTTTGAGAAAGAGCATATCAATAGTTTACTATTTTATTTCAGTCAGTTTTCATTTTGTTTTATTATACAAATAAAACATATTCGTTCTGACCCCTTGAAACCTTGTTTAGTAGGTGTATTTACTTATAACAAATTGTGGAAAACATTCTTTGAAGGTGTCGTTTAATAATTTGAAAATATATGATCATTCGAACATATAACTGCAATGTACAGAAAGTTAGTGTCTAAATATTGCCTAAATTGTAAAAATGTATTTTAAAATATATGTTATTTAAGTACTTAAGCATATAGTATGCTATAAAAAGAAATTAATTTTCATATAAATAGTGTAAATGTAAACTTTAAATTCAACATTTTCTCTGCACAGTGCTCTCAAGGGAAAATGTTTAATTATGATTATCTTGCTGTGTATCCTTTTTATATATTTTCAATGGTACTCTATCGTAAATAACAAACATACAAACATTCAGCTTCATTTTTACAACCCGCATGGATATTACCTGAAGAAATAAACAGGGTTAGCAAGAAATCAGTTGGCCACTGACGGCTAGAATCCATCCTATTAGTCAAATGACATAGAATGAACCACAGATAATTCAATAATGCTCTTGGCATTTATTAAATAAAAATATTTCAAACTTCCGCCGGTAGCTGGCACTGCAATACACATAGCCATAAGCAATAAGCTTTAAAATATGCTTCAAAAACATAATGTAACATTAATAAAACTGCTCAATATGAGCTTGTATAATGTGCTGTGATCGCAAAATCATATTTTCAACCTTATTGACCAGTAAAACTGCAGAATATCTAAAACATGGTGCTGAATGCTGCTGTTCTTTAGATCAGAGCAGAGTTGATGGTTTTCGACGGTAGATAATGTCCTTTGTAGCCCTGCATCTAAAAAGATCATGGGGCCATATCAGTGAATCTGGAGCCATGCTGTTGAGAAAATGACGGCTGATTACGTGCATCTCTGGAAAAACTATTTAGAAAATCCTTCATGCAACGATCAATGTGCAGAGGGGTGCATCCAGCATAAGTTGTATCTGAGCTTATCCCCGCTATTGAAGTTCTGGATTATAAAATCCTCAGCATATCATGTATAATTTTCTTGCTTAACGGAAAAGGTTTGGATTCTATGATTTTGTCTCTTCAAGTAGATCAATAGAAATTAGCTGTGAAACTACATCATACCGTCACTTTTTAGAAGCATGGATTTTTCTTGAGATGGCGTGATAGTTTCCACCGCCCAAATCCGTTAATTGTGGTGTTTGCCAGCCATCAGGCAAAAATGGTTCGTAACTCCACAGAATGTTCCATGGCCAAGTGACTTTAACCACCATTCGAGCAAGGAACTGAAGTGCAAAAATTTTGCAGGCCTCTGGTCTTTCGTGAGCACAATCTATATTTTGCAGGAATAAAAATGCAAAATCTTTCATTACTCTCGCTCAATGGAATACCATATCAATACACGGGAACTATTGGAACACCACACGCACCATTCGAAGACGGACTGCTACGCTTCCAGTTGCAGCAACCGCGATGATGAAGGCAGGATAACAGTCTATCACCTGGAAAGATGCCAAAATTGTCAGTTGTTTCCAAATTTCTGTATATAATCTTGCGTAAGGCATATGGAACATTGGGACTATTCTGTGAAAATGGGCGTGAATTCTTTCACGACTGCAAGGAAGTTCTGCTGGTTCAGTAGAAAATCTTACCAATGTGCCTTTCAATGTAGGCATGATGAGGCATACATAGAAGCAATACTTCTCTAGCATAATTCGCGCTCTTATGCAAGAATAATGCGAAAAGGCATGTGCTGAAGTAGAAACATTGTTTCTGATTTTGGACTATATACAAACAAGTTCATTTGTGTTATGTGCCATCTATCATCGGCAAAATATCGTATTTTTATTTAATGTCAAGCGCATTATTTGAATTATGTAATTTAAAATTTACCTCATTTCGACCAATAAGATGGATTCTTGAGCCACTGAAGTGAGGATTTTATGTTGTACAAACCCTGTATACATTTCTAATGTTAAGGAAATTTCGAACTCTGCTTCTTTGTCAGAAACGGTTTTGCAGGTATTTGCGGATATCAGATCATTTGCGGTTCTTACAGTTCTTTGTAACTGTAAGTAAATAAGAATGACCTTGACCATTTGATCACAAATTTGGTTACCATAGTTCAGTAATTTTTAAGGTTTCTGAAAAATCTAAGTACAAAAGGATAATTTGGTGAGAAAATTCTAGAAGTTTCTTCACAATCTGTGTAAGGACGATACAGGGTATCAGGAATGAGCTTGAAAGAGTCTGCGTGTTTTCAATAACATAAAATGTAATGATATGGTTAAGAATTTTTGTTGTGAACTCTGAATTCTTGCAATTGTGATTTACACGTATTATTTATGAACTTTGATGCATTATTTCCTTTTAATTAAGTTTATTGTAATTAACAGTGTAGTTACAATTGCAATTTACTCCGAAAAGAAACTGCCTGTTAATTGCGCGAGCCTTCCGACACTTGAAGTACGATCGACATACAAAATAGTTATTGACTGTTTTCAAGAAAATAGCTTTACCCATTTATTTGCAAAACGCGTGCTCAATAAGGTTTCAAATGTCTTGCAACCTAATTAAAGTCTTAGACTTATATTGCTTGTTGCTTGATATTTAGTTTTCTTCTTGGTCTTTCAAGATTTGGAGAACCATTGCAGCGTTCGCATGATGTGATATTTGAAATATTAGGATAATTGTAAAGCTTATCTCGTGACGGATTTATGTATGAACATAATTTTTAAAATGTCTCTTCATGTTAAATTAAATGTTCAAACATTATTTTGAATATTTTGTCAATAAATATAATGGGTACATTTTCTATAATTTTATTTTGTTGAAATATTTATTAAATTTATTATTTGTTGATAGTCAAGTTTTAAAATTTTCTATATCGTGTACTAAAATGCTTCTTAATACAAGTGACGATATCCTACAAACTCTTGCAGCAACCAAGCGCATGTTTAAGTATGTGTATATTTATCTGTAAAGTTATTTATAAGCTTCGAATTCAAAATGCTGTAAAATCACTGATCAAAATGACATCAAATCTGAACTGATATACTCTAAATTAGGGAGACTCATGGCATGAAAGAAGTTTCAAAGTATTTGTATATCTAGCAGTTCTGAAAGCGATTGTAACATAAATGGGTTCAGGTACAAGTAGCATTTTGTATCAATTTCAGCTAAGGCATTACGTTGTACATTAAACCAACTGTACATGATTGTGTTTCGGCTTTAACGAAACAATAACTCTCCAAGTCATTTAAAACTTTTGGAATATTAATGAAATGCGCACCAAGCAAGGTAATGAGTTGAAAAATGTTTCTGTCTTTGGACCAAAACGACATAAAAAGTAACAATAATATCTGAATCTACAAGTCGTGTTTCCCCATTCTTCAAATATATTTATTTCAAGTTTGAAGTCATTCTGAAAAATGTTTTCCTTTTGTAGCATTTTAAAGTGAAATTTAATTATAATTACTCTCTATTTAATATATTCATTTTTGCTGCTCAGATTTTTCACTGCTTGTTTC
>BMAO01037367.1:0-69851 GCA_019973975.1 Trichonephila clavata
TTAAAATCAGAAATAATATATATATTTTTTCATATTACCTATTTATTCGAATCTAAGTCGCACTTTTTTCTAAAGTTAATACTTCTGAAAATCGGGTGCGGTTTAGAATCGAAAGGGGAAAATTTCGTTGGATGAGGGAAATTGAACCTGACGCTTAGTACAATGACAGGTTCAGGTATGTATTTAAAAGTTTTAATACCCATAAAATTAAATTAATTATTCACTAGTTCCTCCTCTCAATATTTTCTAATTTCGTGAATATTGGATACAGATAAACTATTTTACACTATTTCTTATTGTTTTCATAAAAACTTGTTGAGAATTTGGGATGCGGCTGAGATTTGAATATGTTATAACAAATATTTTTAATTTGTGAATAGAATTATTTTCTTAAGGTAGAGGCTGATAATACAGCGCTTTTCCTCGTAAATTTCCCGTCGTATTTTCAATCAATCGTACCTCAATATCTTCTACTATATTCTTCGGTATTTATTACCTAGTTGAACTATTTCTTCACCAAACACTGAACACAAAAACGTTCTCAGTGAATCACTTTCACATTAACGTAAAATTGCTCATTCGTCCAGGAATCCCAAGACAAATAGCGATGACACAACGTTATGCACTTTAAAAAACTTGCGAAACTTTATGCAGCTACTTATCCCTCATGAATACATCGTTTTGTCATAAAATCTTTTATAACAACCCCTTTTTTACATAACCTTTATTAAAATCGTTAACCCATCATAAATTATTCCATCCGTAACAGTTGCGACATTTCAATTATACCGCGATTTACTTTTGATTTCATAACATTTACTCTCACCCCCCTTCTACGCATGACACGTAATGCATTCAAATGACGCTCACGCGAATTCGCAGTAAGCGTGATAACAGAAATATGTCAAAAGCATAAACTACGCAGTCCGAACTCTTTCGTGTCTTTTGAAGTGTTCGGTGACAAGGAACAGTTCCTTGTTATCAGGGGTGGACGAAACGTTGAAGAATGTGGGAAAATATTTGCGATTAAAGTTGTAAAATTTTTTCATATTAGAGTTCTTAATGATCCAGCTATAACCGCGTGTCAAATTGATAGGTTTAAAAAGGTAGAGATGAGCATTAAAATAAAATAAAATTGCTTTATAAATGAAAAAAATGTTTATCTAAAGCGGAAGTGGCCAATCCACGGCACGCGTGCTACAGTGAAGTTGTAAGAGTGGCCCGCGAAGACTTACTGAATTTTTTTTAAAATTTTAAGAAGAAAAAAAAACCATTTTTATTAAAGTGGGATTGTCTCAGACAAAACCCTCAAAATTTGGATCAAAATATGTTCGTGGATAAATGTTTTTCCATTACGAAATGCGAATTCTGTTTCATCATCACTGTCATTGTTACTCTGATTCGTAAACAAAATAATCGTCTTCCACTTTTACCAGATTGTTAGATAAACTACGTATTCTTTAAATGACATTTGAATTATGACAGGGTTAATTTCACTTCATACTTTATTATTCACTCACAGACTAAGATTTCTAGACCTAGGGTGGCCAACCCAAATGACCTCGCGATCCACTTCATAAAAACATATCCCGCGGGACGTATATTAAAATATATATCTTTATATTAGATTTGGACTGTTATAAACATTTATTGGGGGGGGGAATTTAAGACAGAATGACACAACACGTATTATTATCATTTTCATTGTTTTTCATACATACAAACATAAATAATTAATAATAATAATGTAATTATCAAACAATATTTTTAATTTATTTAATTAGTGAGATATTTGTTTCTCAACTCTTTTACAAAGTTTTTTTGCTAGCCTATCTCAAATGCATGTATTTGCGCATCGTAATTGATATTGCAGGTTTTCGTCTGTTAAGTTTGAGCGCGATTTATGCTTGATAAATTTCAATTTAGAAAGGAGGGGAAAAAAAGATTTGTAGAATCAGAAGCAACGTGATAAAATAGAAACAATTATGGCGTTATTTGTTAAAAAACACACTAAAAACAAAAATATTGCACACAATAATCGTACATTGCAAAGTTGTAATGAGTCTCGCGGGCCGCAAAACTATTCAAGACGGGCTACCAGGCCACGGATTGCCACCCCTGTTCTAGACTAGCATGACGCATTTGGCACAATTTTGCAAATGTGTTTTCACCTTTTGACATTTGCATACTTTTTAACACCTTTTGTCATGTTGTGATGGATCTATACGCGGTTCTACTAATCCCTTCATGACTCTTTAAGGAAAATATTTATTTCAACCAACTTTCATCGAGTAAGGAAACGTGATTATGTAAACGAAGTATATTATATTTATTCTGTTTTCACGAGTTTGGAGTTGGCACGTTGAGGTTGACACGTTGGAGTTGGCAAGTAGGAGTTAGCATATAGTCTGCGAGTTAGTGGTTAGTAGAAGATCGAAAGAGAGTGGAATTAGAAGTCTTGGAGTTGTCCAGGAAAAAGATTACAGAGTGTGGATCCCACGACATTGATCAAGCCAAAGTTTTGCAAGTTTCCAGTGTAAGATCCGATGCATAAAAAGTACAGGTATTGTATGCTTGATTAAGTAGAAGTTATAGCTTATTAGTGTGGACGTAGTTATATTAAGCGTATTTAAGCGATCTTAGATTCAGTTGAGGGTCTGTAGTAGTATCCCCTTGTTATAGAATCTCACCTCTGCGCTCTACTATTTAATTATCTACCTTAATTAGATTTGTTTTGTGGCTGATTGATATTTGGAATTAATAAATTGTTTAGATTGAAATCATGTCTGTGGATCATTCAGTTTCTCCCACACATCTAGCCGGGTTTACAGGTAGACAAAGGGTTCAGATGTAAGCAGGAACCGACCACTATCACAATGTTCTTTCGGGTTCTAATTCTAAAAATATAGCGTTCAAAAGCCTACTATAATACTTCAAATAAAAGAAGCTTCAGAACACCAGAGCATTACACATGTACATTTTGGGTTTCTTCGTAAAAAAAAAAAAGGTGCGCGTTTCACACAATGAATATTCTTAAAAATTAAAAATTGCAGTTTGAAAGTATAGGTGCGCGTGTACCCCGGAATATAATAGATAAATTGTGATTATATATATAACCTATTTTTTTCCTTCCTTTTCTTAAACCACCGATTTATTCTAACAGGATTTAAAATCTCTAAATGTTAAGTGAAAGGACGAAGACGAATTTCCGCCAATTAACTGCTGGTTTAATTTTTAAAGTATCTAAATACATGTTTCTGAGTACTTTTTTAAAAATAGCATTCTCGAACATTATAAATACTTTTTTAAAGGTCAAATATTAACACCTAACCAGACATATTTAGAATGAATCACCTGAATTTTATAAAAATCCCAATTATAAGTGAAGTCTTAGCAATTTTTAAAAAATTCTGTAAAGCAGTTAGAGAGAAAAAAGTAATAAGTTTATATCATTTCCAAAGTAAACTACATACATTTATCTAGGAAATGTACTAAAACTGTAATGTTTGATTAAAATATAAAAAACTTATAGCCAATCGAATAAATGTTATGAAAAATGTGACATATTTATGAGGCTATTATTGAAACACGCAACAGGCTATAACTCAAAAAATAATCATACAATAAGAATTATTTTAGTACATTCCCAAGGAAATAATGTAAATATCAGGATCAAAAAGTTTCACAGAAATACGTTTATAATATTTTGAGTTATCAGACTCGACATGATAGATTTTGAACAATTTAAAAAATCCCACTTCTGGTAGACTAAAGATCTAATTCCGGTTTTTCTAATTTTATGTAATTTATTGTAACTCGATCTCCATGTAATGCAGAAACGAAATAAAATATTTTTTGTAAGGCCAAAAAATGTACTCTATTCAATAAAATAGAATAAATAAAGGTGCTTTGATCGAAATTGGTCATTTTTCCTTGTTCGGATGCTTTATATTCGTTGCAAAAGTCTGGAAAAATTCGTTTCTTATAGATCAATCCTATTGTAGAACACACTTTAAAACTCCAACGAGATCTTGAGATTTATTTAGCAAAATAAAAAGAATTTATAAAGAACAAATAATACTTTTTCATTTTCTAATTAAAAAGGCAATATCACAGGATATTTCAGAGACAAGCAGTTCTTAAAACCTCTCATTACCTACCGGACGAAATTCTTCACATAATTCAAAGCATAAAGAATGTAGTAAATTTTTTTCCGATTGGACAGCGATTTTGATTCGTATCGCCGTTAGCAAATGTTTTCATTATTAATATTTACTAATGAACAATTAATTTTAATATTTTTAATATAAAAAGATTTAGTCTTTTCGAAATATAAAATGTAATACACACATATCTAAAAATTTAACAGTTGATTTTTCTTCAGTTTTATTTACACAATGCTCTTTATAATACAAAGACTTTGTTGTACCAGTGCAGGTTTATCCATTGGGCGCTTGGGGCGACCCACGGCTCCGGAGAGACCCAAAAGGGCCCGGATAATCTGGACTTGACAAGATTTTCTGGTTATAAATTTCGATCCTGCAGTGCCAATGGGGCCTGTAGATCTTCTGCATCCAGGCCCCGAACTGAGCTCAAATCGGCACTGTGTTGTACGGTTTAAAAATTATTTTTATAAGGTATCTATAACGTGTAAAAAAAACGCCCGGTGCATTTGATTAAATACAAGTATTGAGTTCACAGCAAATAGAATAAAAATGTTATTTGCCTTTCATTTCTGAAAATGATTGCCTATCTATCCTTAACCTGTGAGAAACTCACTTAAAAAAAGTTAATTTTTTATGAATTAATCACAAAGTTTGCGATAAAGCATAGAAAAAAATTATAAGGTTAAAAATTTTTTTAATGTTTTCAATTTAATAAATTAAAAGCAAAGAAAACGTTATTTTTTCGAAATATTCGAAGTAATGCATAAAAAGTGAAACATGTCAGAAGGGAACTTTAAAATTTGTTAATATATAAATTCCCCGAATCATATTTGAGCATGAAAAATTATTGCTGAAATTTAAATAAGATTTATTTGTAATGAGTTTTCGAATCAAAATAAATCGAGCTTTTATACTAAAATTTCCATAAAATACTGAATTTTCATAAATTTTTAATAAATATTGAATTGGCAAATAAATATGGAATTTATGTAATATAAAATCGAGAAGAAAAAAGATTTTCAATGAAAAGGTTTTGAAATTTAAATCGAAAATTCTGTGAAATTTTCCTCCCAGAAATTCTAAAAAGTTTGTACTTAAAAAATTTCCGTTATTTATTTTTAGATTCTTGTTGGAAATAACGGTGAATATTTAAAACAAATTTTTGTTTGTTTTTTCGGAAAAACATTCTATGTACGGGGCCATCTGTATTGTGACAACAAAGAACAAAAAATTTGTGCAATTTTAAATTTAGAAAGACGTAATGGATTTTATAAGTTGCTTTTTCTCAAATTACAAAAAAGAAAAAGAACAAGAAAAGAAGGAGGAGGAAGGGGGAGAGGATTTTCTTTGACCAATTTTAAAATAAGCCATTAACACGTAAATATAAAATAAGTTAAGCTTGCTTACTTTTCTATTTTATTGTATATTTTTGAAACTTGTTACTTTTTATTTATTTTTAATAAATGAAAAAAAGATGAAAGAGAAAATCAACAAGTGTTACTTTATTTTTAAACAACACACTTAAAAAACAAACCCAAAAGGGAGTGGTTTTATTATCTTTGATATTTGATAAAATAACTATATATAATTTAATTTGTTTCTATAAACCAAATAAAATATTTTCGTCAAAAAGAAAAAATATTCCAAATACCTTTCTTCTATGCTTTTTCCTCATATATAGATAAAAACATTAACACAATCAACTTCGCGAAACATATATCCTACCTCTACTATTCCACACGACGAAAATACTCGTAAATAAAATACTCAAAAAGCAAACGATTGTGAAATACGGTTGTTTTTAAAAACCGTATGGCAACATCCTTTGTTTTTAAATAAGGTGTCCGATTCTGTGGAATCATTTTTATTTGGTAACTTATTTCTGGTGAAAACACTTTCTTCTTCGCGTCATTGAAATTCAGTGACCTTGACACAATAATGACGGTTCTTTTTCCGAACTGCCCCGTCGTAAAACTGAAATCAAATACCATACGGTCAAACCAATCGTAAAACCTTTTCACCAAGCGTGAAAGCGAAAGCGTTTTTTAAAATCATCTGCTTGAAAAACGTTCTCGATTTAATCCTGTAATGCTTTCACTGAGTCATTTGTCCACATTTCGCAAGGAAAAAGTTAACCCTTTTTCCGATTTTTTGAAACAGCTGCCAAATGATGGATAAAAAATCTTTTTTTATTTATTTTGTTTATATTACTTCTTTAGACTGGATATGTTTGGGACAATTTCTCAAGGCTATTTTTAGTTATGAATAACGTAAAGTATAAACTATCTTGATAGTTAAAAGTAAACATTTTCTTTTGAACATTTTACTTATGGTCAGTGGCACACACAAGAATTTTCAAGGGGGGTAGGGGAACGTTAAGTGCCAAAGTTCACGATTCTCGAAAAAAAACAGTAAAAAATAAATTAATTAGCATGAACCGTCAGTATAAATTATTAATAATAAATGCTTTTTCACTAAAATTATTGTTAACGAAATCTGAAATTATTTTCGTACTATATACATAACATTATAATCAATCGCAACAAAATCAAGGGGGATGCCGGGGGGGACCCACTGGATTCCCCTTGTGTGTGCGGCACTCTCTCTCTCTCTCTCTTGTGTTGTCTATTGTTAATATTTATAAATATTAAAAAAAATTTTTTTGCTTGTGAACTAAGCTTTTTTTTCATTGCTGTCAATTTCTTTGTAAAAAAATTTAAGAATTTTGTTTTTGCTATTATATATATATATTTGCTTCAGTAGTCAAAAAATCATTACGTAATTTTTGCACTACAAATCATGTGTTGTGCTTTTCGCAAACGATATTTCTACAAAAAAAAAAAAAAAAAAAAGGATAGAAATCTTGAAAAAAAAATACTATAATTTTTTTAATTAAAGAAGCTTGTGTGCCAGCGTTTTTGTGAAAGAAGAAAAAAAGAAAAAAATTTTAAACATTTTTGTATTTTATTCTTAATTCCTGATTTCCTGCTTTTTTTGCTTGTTGCTTAGCCGTACTATAAAAAACAAATACGGCATATTCTTTTCATCATTTTTTAAAATCATTCTAGTATATTTATTTTATCCTAAATAAAAACCAGACGAACCCAAATATTATAGAACACATAATTATTTACAATTTTAAAGATAATTTTTTTTTTCAAAGACAAACCTCTCTCTACGCATAATATTTTTGTCTTTACAAATATATTTGCACAAAAAGTCATTGAAAAAAATCAATTACGTAGTTTACTTGTTTTTAACACAATAATCTGAGTTCATTAAATTTCATTCAACTGTACAAAACATTTGATTACATTAAATTTATTTACGCATTTGGTGACTTGTGATCTGTTTTACTCTTTTGGCGTTGGCAGGTGAATTGTTTCGTGAAGCGTAAATGGAGGAAACAATTATTTTATGAAGGCGAAGAGCGTGACGCGCCGACCTCCTTGGCGCTGTGACGTCATGGCGTGACATATTTCCATCAGATGGCGTTCCGTGCTGGAGCAGACGATTCTCAATCCTTTTGGAAATAAAAACTTTTTTTTTGTTATTTTTTTGCAGATGGGAAGGAATTGTTGGCAACAAGCCTATTGTATTGTTGTCGTTATTTATAGCTATTTTAAAGATTTGAAAACGGATGAGTAGATCTTGTGAACATTTTGTGTTGTATTCTTAGGAAGGAAAAAAGAAAGGGAGTTTAGTGCATTTTGGTTGGGACTAGATTATGTCAAGTTTCTCATTGTGAAGTGTTTTCTCTTCAATGTAAGCCAATTAAGAAGAGAATTGTAAATGTTTTCGTGTTTTGGTTATATATCTGGAAAAAAAATTTCCCCAAAGTTGCACAATCGATTAAAGACACAGAATGTAAGATTAATTTTTTTTTTTCATAAGTTTAAGAAAAACTAAGCAAACAGAAAAATAAGCATAAAAAATTTTGTAGAATATTGTTGCAGTGCATATTTATTAATTTTTTTTCAATCAAATAAGTCAAAAAAATGTTCAATTACAAATATACTTTCTCTAAGGTTAATTGGTAACTTTTGTGATAAAGGTATCTCAAGTAAATAAAATATTAATTAAAATTAATTTTTTCTTTTTTGTTTTTGTTTTTATTGTAAATTTGAATGAAATAATTCTACTTTTTTTTTATAAAATAATTTCTAAAAAGAACTCTATATTGAAAGTGCAAAATAACGATTGACCTTGGTCGACGTAGTCCAAGTTGATTGTAGTAAACACAAAATTAAAACAATTCAAAGTTTCTTTTTTCTGTTGTTGTTGATTTTGCCCAAGTATCTTTTCTTTATTTGTGTGTGAGAGAGAATGCTTCTGCTTTAAATGTCAAAGATTCTTGAGAAAAAAAAGCCACGGCTGATGAATACTTTAGGAATATTTATCAATTTTTTTCATTATTTGATTAAATATCTATCAGTAAAATTACAGCACAGGATTGTAAATTATTCAGCTGAGTTGGATGAAAACAATAAAAATGTAAATAATATACATAGAAATAATTATACAATGAAATGAAAAAAAAAAAATACAAAATGAACAAAATTATCTCTTGAGCACCAACCAAAATTTTTTACATTTATAAAAAAAAACTTTCTTTCTTTTATGTTTGACATTGCAACAATTATTTTACCTTGTTGTTTGTAAAAAAACAATATTAATTCTTTTTAAAAACAAAAACGAGAGGGAAAAATTTACAGATGCGCGTTATAACCGGGTAGTAAAACGATAGCTTTAAAAAGAAAAAGAAAAAAGATGTGCATAAAGAAAATTAGACTTCTAAATAAATCGAAATAATGTTTATTTTAAAGATATGACTTTCTTTATGAACTTGAAGAGTTGTAATTCCAAAAGTATGTTATTTTTTTCAAAAGCTTCAGAAAATACCTCAAAATAAATGACTTAAAAACACAAGAGCATCGCGCATGTGCATTTCAGGTTTCCTCGTAAAAAAGATGATGCGAGTTGTACGGCGAGAATAAGTCAAAATTTTTTTAAAAAATGCAACTTGAAAGCATAGGTACGCTTTATACTCCAGATTTTACGGTAATTCAAAATAAACAGAATTAAAAATTAAAAGAAGTAAAAAGAGTAAAGGAAATAATTCTTGTTTCTGGTGATTAAACATATCAGGAAGTTACGGAATAAACTGAAAAAGAGAATGATTATAATGTAATGCTTTATGTAATTATCTCTTGTTACATCATTCAAATATTTTGTTTTTGTTTTGCTGTATAAAGCTGATTTTAGTTGCATTCTCTTTGCCGTAATATCACAATCTATCCTAATTATTTCTCTTTTTGTACGAAAAGTACTACATCTAACTGCGACAGTGTTGTATCTATCCCACGTAACGGTAAGTCGCGTAATAAACAACGGTTTCTGAGTCATCCAGGCCTTGACTCAAGGGCGTCAAAGAAGGCCAAGCAAAACAGAATCTTACAAGGTAAAATTATGAAACGATTCACCCATTCGTTTTAACAAAAAATGTTTCGCGTATTAGTTTCTTTGTCTCTCAATCACGTAGTTTTGGAAAAGTAGTTCTGAATAAAGCTAAGAATTTATCTGATTCAATGCCTCCGTATAGTGGTCGACTTGAACTTGCGCTAATTTTTTCGATATCTATAATATATATTTTTCAAACAATTTTTTTCCCCTCAAATATAATATTCCACATAATACATCACAGAAAAAAAAACTTGAACTCTAGAATTTTTGTTTTTTACAAATTCTAACGAACAAAAACAGTGATGGAAACAGTTATGAATTAGACATTAATAGCAAACGATTTATTTTCACGAATGTTATTTTATTTTATATAAAATAAACTACCAAACTATTTTTAAGATAATATAAAATTAATCCATTGAAAGATAATTTAACTGTAACTCTTCAAAAAGTGATCAAATGACACGTTCCTACATTATTACCCCGAAAACAATAGCCCTCTTGAGTGGCTAAAAAAAATGGTAAGTTTCCTTTCTCTATTGGTAATTGAAACGCGAATAGTAAGTAATCCTTTTGATTCTTCAGTCAGAGATATCACCTCAAGGTCGTTGCTGGCACGTGGATTCTGCGCTAGAACAAACGACTAGAGAAAGAGGGGGAAATGCTTTTTTATTGCTTGGAAATTCTGTCAGTTCCTTGTTATATAATTTCATCATTCTCGTTCATGAAGATTGACAGTTGCATGTCCAAATTAGGGCTTCCAAATGGAGGATATCGATGGTAAAATTGTGTTTTTATCAGCTTAACATGCTTGCAACAGAAAATAAACTTAATTTTAATTAGCTTTCGTAATCGATTTCATAAAGGTCCATATGGAAAAAAAATCCAGTTCAACAGCAGCGTATTTTGTTTTTGTGGGAAAAATAAATGGATGTAGAACTTTAAGAGCAGACTATGATATTACTAAATTGCTCTCTCTCTCTATATATATATATAACTTTTATTATTATTTGATTCTACTAAGACCATACAAATTAAATTATAGATGAATTAAAATAACTGACGAGTCCAGGGGCTCTGGACATTTTTTCCTTCGCCACTTTTTTGTCAGAAAATTACCAATATTGTGAAAAGAAAAAAAATCCATACTATTTACTAACAACCATTTGTTTTGCCCTGTTTATAAAAAAACACTCTCGTGGCTAAAAAAAAAAAAAAAAAAAAAAAATCCATAAAATTCTAATTCTAATAAAATAATTCTAATAAAAATTCTCTAAATTCTAAAAAATTCTCTCTTAGCAAAAAATTTTTAATTCCTTTTAGAGTATTTTCTTTCTATCTTTAAAATTCAATGACTAGCACGTCCACACGAAAAAAACATCAAAACTCATTTATGCAATATTCATAATTGTTTTCTAATTTATTCATTTGTCCAATCAAATGCCATAAATTAACCACGTGAATTGATTTTTTTAAAGTGATTAAATAATTGAATCTTAGGAAATAGAATCAACAAATTTTCAAAATAAGAACACATCTGTATTGTTCATTGTACACAAAGTTACATTTAAAAAAAAAAAATGGCAGTTATAGAGACTGCCGATAGAAGTGAAAACTTAGAACTTTTAGTATTAAAATTTGAAGTTTCATAATGTTTGGATTAAAATTATCATCATCAATTTGGTTTTCACATCTATTGACACTCCGAGCAACAACTAAATGCATGTTTATATGGTTTTTTATTATTCAAATATATTACGGACTGTGCAAGGTCATGACAAAATATAAATACAATTCAATTGAAATAATTAATATACACAATCATATTATTTATGGATAGTATTTGCATTTAGTTAAATTTCAATGTTCTTGATTTTAACATTATTTTAATTGTTTGCATCATTGTCATCATCAATTTCAACAATACTTAGACTTTTTGTACTTTCAAAAATTTCATTTTGTTCTTAAAAAGATACAATAGGCTTATGGTAACTAAAGTAAGAAAGGAAAATGTTTGATTTAAATTTATCTAAGTATCGCGTAAAAACCGCATCGATCGTCGTTTTATATTCTGTAGTACTGAGTTTTCGATCATTGGACATATTTAAATTAAGTGTTTCATTTAGAAACTCAATTAGTGGTAGATTTTTATCATCTGCAAAGTTAATATTGAAGTCTCCAATTAAAATCATCGGTACATTATCATATTTTTCGCCAAATCTTTTAGCGAGTATTTCATAACCTTCTTTTGTATAAATCATCAAATTTTCCAACAAAAATTGTTGTATCTGTCTCATACATTTTCCAGGCGAAATATAAACGGCAACCATTAATATGTATTGCCCATTCTCGGAATCGCAACGAGCAATACACAGTATATACACATTGAACTTTTCACTAAATCCATTGAATTTCACTTTTCGATATACACAGCACTATACGTCAGCTGTATAGCTACAGATATACTGCTATAAGCATGTCGGTGACGCGAACGCATGAGATTTCACTCATCCAAAAGTGTCTAAAGCGAACAGCACATTGCTCGTGCGCCAGTCAGAGCATGTTGGTGAAGCGAACCCATAAGATTTTCCCCTAACAAAAAGTGCCCAACGCCGCTAAAGAAGTTTTCACTTCAAAAAAAAAAAAGATTTCATTTATTTACACCATTTCAAAATTAATTTTTCGTTTAGCGCGAAAAAGAATAAAAAAGAAATCAACGCAGCGACTATTCTTGTCCACAAAATTATCTTTATCAATTTTTGCAATTAACAACAACAAAATCATACTGACTCCATCGTCTCTCCATCAAAATATGCAAACGCAACCCACCATAAATTTCAACCCTCTCAAAAAGCCAAAGACCCCAAGCTCCGTTCGCTGAACTTATCTCGCTCTCTCGAAAAGAGACTTTATTCTCGAAGAATCCTCTCTCTCACCTAAACATTATAATCCTCCCTCCCGCTCCGATCCTGGGGTGCTTGTCCTTGTCTCACAGCTGAGGAAATCGTTTGCGAAACTCATTTTCGAATTCCCTCTTTCAAAACATTTAAAGCGTGTGGTGATATATGTCCCTTCATTTGCTATTGTTTGTATTCTTTCTTTTTTTTATATATAATATTAGTCATTCCACTTGTTAACCATAAAGCGGAATATTTTGAAAGAGAAAAAATCGATTTTTGCTCCTTTTTGGCGAGGGTGATGGCGAAATGTTTGGTGCGATTGGCTTGATTTAGTGATTTCGCAAGGTCGACGATGGATGAATAATTTGATTGAGTTGTTGTTCACTCTTTGGCGCTGAAGTTGTGTTTTGGCGGTTTGGGAGGTATTTACTATGGTTGCAGCATGTTTGTTAGATGTTGAAAGGCGTCACTCAAATATTTTTTGATATTTATCATGTCTAATAAAAATTCGGCGGATAGATCGCAATAAAATTTACAGATTTTTAAAAATTGTAAACTCTTTTTGTTTTGGAAAATATTTGACATTCTATTGTTGCAAAAATATCTTTTTTTTTTCAATTTTAATTAATTGTATTGAGTAAGGCGAACATAGAATTGCAGTGGCGTAACGAAAAATATTCCCCCCCCCCTGCAAAGTCAGGTTTTATGCCCTAAGCCGGATCTTACAAAAAGTGTGGACTGGGCATCAGTCAGACTTTGGACTCCCCCCCCTAGAGTTCTGAGCCTTCCCCTCAAATCGGGGGTGTACATTACGCCACTGTAGAATTGTATTAAATGTGACCATCAGTCTGTACTTCTCCGTTTCACCGACGCAAATCCCGCTAAGCAGGCTTTATTGGCGACAACACACAAATTTTTTTTAACGTTAGCTCTCGTTGTTTTTCAATCAATTTTTTTATGAAAAATTAAAAAAACGTTACTCACTAGAAAAGATCGCGACTTGCTTCGAAAATGTGGTGTTAAGAGGTTACCATCGAAAATATTCCTTTTGGCATCGGTTGTATAATTTTTGGCGACTTTATCGTTTGCTCCAGCGACACGGGAAAGTGCCAGTTTTTCTGTTGAAACAAACGTTTTTTAAAATTGCACAGTATTTTCAGAAAAGGTAGAATTTACCTACGATTTGAAAGAAAAAAAAGTACTTTTATTGGAAAATCAATTTGGAACTTAAAAAAAAGGAATAAAGAAAGAAACAATGTTAATTAATGCCTTGTACCTTTTTATGTAAAGTACGTTCCTCAGGTCAAGCAAGAGTGAGATATAATTGAGGTGTTAACTTTATGCTATTGCCATGAAAAGATCAGTTCCCATTGAATGGAAGTTGGGTTTATGGAAATTAAGTCAACTTATAAAGACAATGAACAAAGAGACATTTTTCTGGCATGCATTAAAAAAAAAACATTCTCTCTCTCATTACATGAAATCATAGAACTATAAAAAAAACTAAAGTTATTTTTACGTTTTTTTTTTCATTATCCCCTTCTTAAATGAATTAAATTTTTTGAATAGTATTTTTCATCTTTTCTTTTGCATTAACTACATCAATCAGTGACGTATACAAGTCTCTATTAAGTGTAGTATTCTCTACGATAAATATTTTAAAATATTGATTAAGTAAAATCTGATTATTAGTGTGCGGCGTAGTTTGTAAAAATTGCGCGTTTAAGCTATCTTAGATTCAGTTGAAGTTCTGTAATTTTTTTTCCACCGTATTTTATATATCTCACCTCTGCACTCTACCATAGTTATATACCTTAATTAGAATTGTGTTGTGTCTGTTCATAATAACTGATAAGAATCAATAAATCAGTTTGAATTGGAATAATGTCTTTGGATCATTTAGTTCCTCCTACACATCTAGCCGGGTTTTCAGATAAACAGGAAGGTAGGAATGTAAGGGGTGACTACAGGTCACCACAACCTCTTACCACCACGTTTTCAAAACAAGCCGTGGTCGTTTCTTTTTAGAAACGTCTTTTTCATAATACACATAAGAAATGGATGAAAAACCAATGAGAACTACTGTTTAAAAATATTTTGTGTGTGTTGCCGCCAATAACGCCAACTTAACGAGATTTCTTCCTGCAAAATGGAAAAGTACCTAGTTTAGATAATATATATGTATACATTTTATGTTTAAAATATTTAGTTAATATATATGTTCAATTTCTAACAAGGTAAACTCATAAAATAAGTGAATAATTTTCTTGTGAAACTTAATCATATTTATTCAAAATCATTTCCTCAGCTTTTTCTTACAAAAATTGAACACCCTTCCTCTTCCCTCACACACCCATTCATGAACAACAACAACAAAATCTTTAACCAGAAATCTTTTGACATAAATAAAATTCATTCTGCCCAATTTTACCATCGTAAGAGCGATTCTGTTTAGTTAAATATTACATAATATTATAGGGGCTTAAGAAGACTTTAGGAACACATTTCCCTTTGACATATCACTGTTTTTCTCCCAAATAAGTTCTTATTTTATGCAATACATGTAATTTTATCATTGATATATAGATTTATGTATCCGCATCCTGCCCGACTGGATTAAACATACCATTTTGCAAGACGAGAACATGACCAACGACCTTGAGATTGATGCCCTCGTCTCCCAAAACATTTCAGGACCCACCCCTATCACAAATGATTGATATACTACAGAGAAAATATACACATCTCGACCCCCCATCAATTTCAATCCGTCTGTGTTGCAACAAGTCATATTTAAGTCCTCCAAAATCGCTACCATATCATTTTCATTCAACAAATGTGACAAATTTCATTCCAAATCGTTTGGCTCAGAAGAAAAATGTCGCTTTCTTTGTAAATAATATAATAGGAGAATTCTGGGTATAAAAGCGGTGGGGGAGGAGGATATTTTCCTTTGTTTCCTTGGATACTTCTTTTCTGAAGGTCTTTCTTCACCCTTGCTTTTCTTCTTCGTCGTCTTTTTCTATTCTGCCCGTTCAAGTGACAGAAAATTCTACCCGCTTACTCATGCATGGCTATGAATCCTTTTTTCATTCATTGTTTTGCCAGTTTCTTGTCGTTTCCAATGAGCGCCTGGACTAAAACTGGTTTATGTTTTAAGCTTTTGTTGAGTAATTTTTTTCTTTTGTTTATTGCTTTGAATTATAAGGTAGGTAAATAGGTAAACACTGCTCATTCCCCTCCTCTTTTTTTTCACTGTTATTTACTGAAATGAAAAATGAGTATACTATTATAAGGTGTTTTAACGCCAGCTACAACAACAACAATTTTTTTTTCAAAAAGAATTCTTTTATTCTTGTTATCGATTCCCTAAGAAGGATTTAAAAAAAAATTGTTAAATGTTTGTTTTTCTTAAAAAAACCGTCGATAATTAGTATTGTACTGGTTGAGTATTTTTTTATTTATGACGAAAACTATCCCTTTCGAATTTACAAACACAAAATAAATTGTGACGACTCAATGGTGCACACCGAAATTTTTCAAGGGGGGGGGGGTTGAAAGTCCACCGTTCTCGTATCATATAACCCAATACTCCTCCAAACATACTCTTTTGATTCTTCAAAAACAAAAAACAGTAAAAAATTAATTATTGAATAAATAATTAATATTAATTTATAAAATAAAACAATTAATAACAAATACTTAATTAAATTACCGGTATATTATCATTATTTTACGTACTATATGCATAGAATTAAATCATTCGGAAAAAAATCAATGGTTATGGAGATTCCAGCCCCCAGTGGCGTAACGAAGAATATTAAGACCTCCCTGCAAAGTCAACTTTTGAGCCCCAAGCTGTACTTGGGGTGAGTCGGGCTTTAGCCCCCCCAAAGATGAGGGGGTTTACCTTACGCCCTTAGACACTCCCCCCCCCATTTTTGTGTGGCAATGCGACGACTTAACTGTGTGTAAATAACATTAAATAATTTTGAAATGATTACTTAAGAGAAAAAATGCAATGATGACTATTGTTCAATACGAAGTGCAAAAACTTTTACAGTGGAAACAAATATTCAAAGCATTTAGGGGGGGGGGAGAAAAAAACATCTAACAATAATTGTGCGAATGGTTAATCAATGTCTAATCACTGAAATTGATTAGCATCTTTTTTGAATTTATATTAAAATAAATAAACAAGAGAAAAAACTCAAAATCTTATTGAGAGATGTCTTTCTATCTCTGAATATATTTAAATTCTTTGGAGAGGGGGTTTTTAATTTTAAAAATTTTATTTGAATCTGATTTATTTTACATAAAAACATATTAAAAATATTAATATATTCTATGGTTTAAAATACTACTGTGTGTGTGAGACAAAAAATAAAATGATAAGAACTACCTAATGAATTATTATTATATAAAATAATTATTACCAAACAATTTTCATAAAAAAATAAGCAATTATAGTTTTTTTTATCGCTACACGAAAATAATTAACAACACAATAAACACTTCGTTAGTTCTTCAACTTATCTTTTGTCGTAGCATTGTTCTCTGATTGTTATCCTTTCTAATAGCATTGTTCTTTTTTTTACCTCCTCCTTCGAGTTTTCTATTCCCCCCCCCCTTTCAACAACGCATCCTATTAATATTTAAATACTTTTTGCATGTAAATGCAAACAGAATCCTTCTGATAGGAAGGCAAAAAGGTGAAAAACTTAATTCGATAAACAAATTAATTTATAAAATAAACCTCAAACCCAACTCTTCGAATTTTTGAAAAAAAAAATCAGTACAATTAATCTCCCGCCAACTTAGATTTAATTCACTAACCCCAACCCCAAACGATAATTAACACCTCGACATACACTCTAAAAAAACAATTCCTTCTTCTCTAATTGCATTATAAGCGAGACATCAAAAAATAAAGAATTTAGCAGACGATATTTCTTTTTCTCCGCTCGTGTGAGTGTAATTGTCATCGATTACAATTCACCAAGTAGCAACTCAAAAATCCGTCCGTTATTAGAGGCGCCTTCTATCGGAGCCATCAGGTACCTGACCTAAGAGTCACTGACCTTGAATTGCAAGGTCATCTCCTACTTTTTGCGATCTTCTTGTTGCATCTCTCTATGTTTTCTCCCCAGCTATTCAAATGAAAATATCCACCTTTGCGAAGTGCCATTTATTCGATTTTTTTGTTTTATTTATTTATTTGTTTTTTTTCCCTCGCGCGCGCATCATTAGAAAATCCGTGAGGTTGAGTTGTGTTGTCATTTTTTCGGCCATTGTAGTTCTAGGGTTGAAAGTTGAGTGCGCTTTTATTGTCAATATATTTAGTTCTTTTCTTTTTGGTTCTTCGTCTTAGCCTCCGGGCCAAAATCGTTTGCCTGGAATTGATTTCGAAGGGATGGTGCGGATTTTTAAAAATGAGTTCAACGCTTTGTGTTGTTAGTTTTAAGCAGTTGCAAGTTACGTTCGCCTTGTAAAAGTTTCGCGCATTGAATCGGTGAGGTAATTTTATGCATGGGTGATTGTTTGGTTTGGGTTTGGTTTTTATAAATTGGTTTCCATCGCAGTTACTTCCTTGGGTGTGTTACACGAGCTAAGGTTAAGTGTACTGGTGAAAAAAAATTTTTTTATGCTTTCGCAATTGAAATGAATTCACTTGATTTAATCACGATGAGGTCCCTCCCCCCCCTTTTTTTTCTTACACAAATTCTGAATTTACATTTTTCACAAATCTACAGTGGAAAAATTGCATCTTAATTCTAACCCCCAAAAGATTTATACCAAAAGAGTGCGGTGTATTTTTTTTTATAATAAAGATGGCAATATATATATTTTACAAATGAACTCTTTTGTCGTCTGCCATGTATCACGCATTTAGTCTAGTCTTGCAGTTGCTGAAATGGAAATGTTTCTTGCAGTGGCGCACACAAGGAAGGGGGGAGGGGGAGCTCCTAGGGGTCCGGACCGTTCCTCCCCCAAAGCCTTTGAGTTTTTTTCGATTGATGATAATCCTATATGTATATAACGTAAAATTTAATAAAGTACTTGTAATTAACAATTTATTAATTAATGCTAATTATCAATTCAATAATCTATTTTTTACTGTTTTTTGTTAACAAAATCGACAAAATCAGAAGAATCAATTGGCGTTGTCTTGAGGTATGATACGAATTTCGGGACTCTCAACCATGGACTCCCCCTTGAAAAAATTTTGTGTGTGCACTATACTATCTATAAGAATCCAACAATTTATTGAAAATAGGTTGAATACTTTTTTATTTGGTTTCTTCCTTGGAATATTTTGAGGCTAAGCCATTTTTATTTGAGGAGGAATTTCACTATTTTGTGTTTCTTAAAAGTAATTATTAATTCAATATTTTATTTTTTACTGTTTTTTTTTTTTTTTTTTTTTGTTACAAAATCGACAAAATCAGAGGAATCAATTGGTGTTGTCTTGAGGTTATGATACGAGTTCGGGAACTTTCCACAATGGACCACCCCTTGAAAAAAATTTCTGTGCGCTACTGGTTTCTTATCTAATTCTGTTGGACTCAAAATTAAACTTTTAAATCTAGATTTTAATCATGATTTAATTATTGCAATAACAGTTTACAATTGTCTCTATAGTTATAAAAGCAGCAGGACCCCTAAGAGTCTTTGAATTTTTCCTTTGCAAATACCTTTTGAAAACTAATTTGCAACGAAAAGAAACTATACACAATATATATACATGTACATTAAAATATACAACCGTGTGCGAAGAATTTAGGGAGAGAATGTAAGAGAATTTACAAATGATGTCTAAGTTAACAAAAAATATTGAAACAAAGATGCTAATTATTTCCCTCTCACTGGCGTAGCTAGTCCTGAGAGGGCCCTGTATCGAAGATTCCTTTGGGCCCTTAATATTTTACGATTTTTTGATTACACGTATTGGGGGCCCCGTATCGTTGATACGGTGGTAGCTACGCTCTAGTCCCTCTACATTATGTCCAGCATTCGCCGTAAGAGTTGGGCAAATTTTGTAACGCATCAGGTAAAACGAGCGGCCAGGGATGTCTTAAAACATGACAACTGGGTCCGGGCCTCGGTCTCAGTGGGGGCCTCATCTCGTTCTCGATTGAGCCTTAATAAGGTCATGATTCAAATAATGTTAAGGGTCAAATGTCGTTTCCGGTTGTATTCCCCGAAAAACTGGGAATTTCGGGCAATATGTCAATTGGCAAAAGTGGCAAGACTGTATTATTATGTGAGACCGTCGTCCATGTATAAGGCCTAGATTTACTACCATACACCATCATTTCTCATTGTCAAAGAGTGGCAGTCGATTTGTGCGATTGTAAGTCATGCACATTTGTTTGTTTCGGGTTACTATGTGTAAGGTCAGGTAGATTCGCGAAATGACAGGACCAATGACAAGACAAGAATTTTTAATAATTTTGTTCCATTGTCCTGATCAGGATTAACGATTTCCCATTTTCAGATTCCATCCCGCATTTGGAGACCATTTCAGATCCCATTTCCAGATTTGAAGACTAAAAAATTAAGTTCCAACTTAGTTTGATTAACTGTAAAAGGGTATTTTTTAGTTTTTTTTTTTAAATTATAATTTATTTTACATTTGATTCACAAAAGCTTAACCGTATTCCATAACACGTTAGCAAATTATTCAGCCAATAGTTCAGCTCCGTAGAAATTGATTAATCGATCTAAAAATTACGTTCACTAACAACAACAAAAAATAATAACATTGAGTTTTGTAATTTGATCATCCAATAAAAAACAAATTTAGAAATAAAATTCAGAAAATATAAATTGCTCTTTTTTTTTAATTAAAATTACTTTAAAACTGGAAGGGAAGTAAATTGCGGGAGTTTGAAATTTATATTTATAGATGACCACACTTAAGTCTAAACTTTAAATCAATTTGCTTTTTGACAGTTTATTATAAATAAAAAACAAATGTCAAAATAAAATTCAACAAAAAAATCGTAATTTTTTTTAAAGAAAAATCTATAACAGCTTATGAATGATACTAAATAATCACAGATTGAATGCTCCGAAATCAAATTAATTAAATGAAAAAATTATGAACAGTGTGGGGGGATTAATTTTAGGAATACAAGGGAAAATTAAAATAACTCTTTTTGGTAAGGATGGTAATATTCACAAAGGAAAAATCGTTATTTGGGATTTTATTCTTTTAATTACCCCTTTCCTTCAAAAAAAAAAAAAAAATTAATACGGTAAGAAAAACCTTTAAAATCTTTTTTTCCTATTTTCGCAAGGTAATACATGTAACAGCAATAAAATAATCGTTACAAGTGAAATCTTGCTGCGATTGTTATTTCAGCTGAAAGAACGCAATGCAAAGAACGTAATTCGGAAGAAAAGGGTACTGTTTTATAAAATGAATGCACGTGCGTTGCGGTTTCTAGGCATGGATGTCTTTGTAAATAACAGAAACAGCGATTCTGATAAGTAATAACAATGTACAATGTATGTGTTTATTTTATCTGTTTTTCATTAATTCAATGAAAATTATGATCAAATTGTGATGAACTGCAGATTTAAATTTAGAAGTTGCAATTGATTGTTAATTTGCGTCACATTTCGAAGTAACTTCAGGATTATTGGCAACAGACCTCGAAACTTCGAATCGTAGTCAAGTGGCGGGGACGACACCTGAGCTAACACCTCACTTTCCAAACTACAATACCTCACCAACGTGAGGACTTAGCACCTCAACACATTTAACCAGAGTCAACCCCTTTTCATGGTTTTGGAAACTAGGAATGTAGACAGTTTGAATTTATTGTAAAACTAATTTTGCTTGTGAAATTGTTCTAAAAAATGTGCATCAGTGTATTTAAGGAACAAGGTTTGGGGTACAATTGCGATAATATTAACAATTGTTTATAAATTTCAGATGTTTTAATATTATGTTTGCTGATGCTTTTAATGAACTTTTTAAAATTTAGCTTTAGGAGTATTTTTATTTTGTTTATTTTTGTACGCACGGCATTGGGGACCGTCAGAAAGCATCGAGTATTTTGTAAATAAATACAAATGCTGATTATACATCACCGTCAAAAGCCTTAATATTTTAAACTTAATGCAGGTTTTGTGTGTAAATACTTCGAGTATTAAACTGATTTCCATCACAGAATTCTTTTACAAAAATCGAAATTAAAAAGTATAGATATCTAAATTTATTTTTCCAAGTCAGAATTCCAAGGAAAAAGACATTTGCCAAACCAGTATGAGTAACAATTTTAAGAGTTCTTACTTTTCCCTCCCAAAAAAAGAAATCAAAATTAGGGATCGAATATAATGCAATTATTAGGAAAATAATATATTTTGAAGTTTTTCTCAACTTTTAAACTTAAATATAAAAGCAAATATATATAAGCATATGTCAATAATTTTATGGATATTTACGTAATAGGAAAAGTTCAATTTTTTTTACATGCAAAAGTTTTTTTCAATGAATTTCTACATAAATTCTCACAACTGTATTTTGCATGTGTAAAAAAATAATTCAAATTTCTTAAGTAATTTTCGCATTTGCGAAAAACTGAGCACGTTTTTAAATGATTTAAATAACATTTACGCAGAAAATTCCTTTATAATTATTTCAAAGTCTGTGAAGAAACATCTAGAACAGCTATAATTTTACTATCACGAGGGGGGGGGGGGTACATTAGTCATGTATAAAGTAGAATCAAGATACAACTCTAAATTCTTTTTTAAAAAAAAGAAAAGAAAAAAAAAAAAAAAGAAAAAAAAAGGGGAGAAACGTTTCATGTCGATCTCTTTTATAGAACGGGTTACAGCAGGTGTACCCATGGTGTAGTGGTTATCACATCTGCCTAACACGCAGAAGGTCCCAGGTTCGAAACCTGGTGGGTACAGACGTATCTTTTTGCGACTGTTTATTATTATTATTATTATTTTCATTGATTCAAATTTCATGTTATCGTAGCATTCTGGTGAGAAAATGAGACTTTTTCAGAACAAAAAAGCATTTGTTTCTTTTTCTTGCGCTTTGGAAATCTTGAAATAATTACAATTTAGTTTTCATTTCAAAATAATTTGGTGCCTACGTATTGATTTCCATACCATTAGCGACCTTAGGCGAATTTCTACAAATTTGTGTTTGAACCGGAAAACTTTGCCACAATTTGTAAGGTCTTTGGCGATTGATGCAGTCAATTTATCGAGATAAATCGCCGGATTGGGACTAATACGTAAATACCTTACTTGGTATAACTTTAAAAATTTCAAAAATCTTATTTATTTATTACCAAGTAAGACTAAGTTCATCCTAATGCTTTTCGGCCAGCCAACCTTCACCTGAATTTGCCAATACTCTGGCAAACTAACTAACTATTATATATAAACATATTTATTAAAATAAAAATAAACAACATAAAATTTAAGCATTTCCATTAATTATAAAAGATTAATGAAAATTTTAATGCGCGAACCTAGTGATTGCATTGCTCTATATTTTCCTATCGCAAAATCAGGGGTATAATATGTGACTTTCAATTGGACACAATTCTCAGCATTCAGTTGTTAAACTATTTCTTTGCGATTTAAAATATTTTTCCTATAAGGAAAGCTTTTTTTTTTTAGATATGTAGAACCCCAAAAAGAGTACATGCAATTACATCTCTTCAAACAATTAAATATCTCCAGCAATGATATTCAATAATTTACAAAATACCTGTAAATTTATCTTTCAGATTTTTTCGTAATTCCGTAAATGTCCATAATTTTAAAAAGGGTCCTTTTTGTCAAATAAGGTTCAACAAATTTATCAACTTCCATCCGCTCAAAAATTGACAAATTTATTGAGTAGTTCAGAGTCATACGTTGCCGACCCCTTCTGTAATACAACTTGTTCTCGTTAAAAAATACACAAATAATTTCTTTAACATACATTTAATCAAAGATAACTAACCTACACGAGAATTAACACTAACCTTCATTAAGTCATTTTACCTTCAAATATAAAATAATAATCCTATTTAAATTTTGGTAATTTCATCACGTCTTTGATTATTAATTTAGTTGCTTTTATTAATTTGTTCAATTTAATTACGTGTATTAATTAATTAAGTTAACATTGAAGATAAATTTATAACAATATTAATATAACTATATATAAGTGTTCCTTTAGTAAAAAGACTTTCGCTTTGGCGAAATTTGGGGAGACTTCCACCAAATCCTGGCTACACTATAATTATATATTTTTATGAATTCGCCGTAATTCCCCATTCCATTTGTACATATGTTTTTTTCGTATTCAATTAAAGCTTACAAAATTAATTAAAAAAAATGTCCATATTTATAAGACGGCCGTATAAAAATAAATCGTAGTTTATTCGTATGTGTTATAAAGGTTTAATACACATGCATTTAATATATGTAACAATTTTTTTATTTGATGGATTAATAACATACTACAACAATTTGAGTTCAAAAAAGAATAATCTACGAATTTCTGTAAATAAATTTATAAAATGATAACGAAGATTTAAAAAAAATATCGAAGCATATGTGAGTAAGAAATTATATAATATACAATTCCAAATTAATTTGTATAAGAAGATTTTAAATGCATTCATTCTCTTTGAGTAGAAAGAACACAAGACCCAACTGAAGTAACCAGCAAACCGAACCCAAGTATTGCATCATTTGAAAAGATCGAATATTTTGCGATTAAACTTACGCGACAGCGACAAAGGCGTGTAAAGCTGAAAGAATTGAAACCTTTTTCTGGGTTTGGAATCTAGGAATTATCAAATTAACCTTCACGGATTTCCACTACAAAAAGTGCAAATGAATCTTTTTCAATCAAATTCTTATGAAACGATTATAATGGGAACGTAATTTTTCCATAACCTGAAACAAAATGCAATTAAGATATAACCCCTATAGTAGAAGCAGGGAAAACTATGTTTCAATTATATTTGCAACTGCTACTTGGCATGTGTACCCATGGTGTAGTGGTTATCACATCTGCCTAACACGCAGAAGGTCCCAGGTTCGAAACCTGGTGGGTACAAAGTGGTGTATATTTTTTAATAACTTTATTTTAAAAAATTTTGTGGTTTTCCTCCAAAATTCAAAACACAATAGGTCTAACCAATATTTTTTTTTCAAATAATTTCAATAGTTCTTTTGTGCTTTCGATTGATCAAATAATCAGCTCAAATTTTAAAAATTAAAATGTTTATGAATTTTAGTTATAAATATTTTCTCACTACAAATTAAAGACTTTGACTTGAGATTTCTGAAAAATTATTAGTAAAAAAATTATAATTTATCATTTACCCTTCATTTTGGCGGTTGAATCAACATGTTTTATGAGTGATCATTCAGTTTGTTTTTAAACTAGGAAAGATGAACAAGAACAAATCCCAGATTTTTTTTGAGGATGCAAAATATTTTTTTCCCTGTAAAATTCATTCAGATATTGTTATTTTTTCTACGCAGAAAAAGAACGAAAATGTTTTGATTCTAGAAATGTTTGTTATTACTCTCTAATATAAATAAACACACACGAAATCGTCATTAAAGTTGTTATTATTGTGAACAGCAGAAAAATTCCCCGTTTTCAGTAAGTTCTTCATTAATTGTAAAGTTTATGACTTCGAAACTTACCTCGAAATATTGCCTGTACGAAATATAATACTGTGTAAGATATCAATTTTGAAAGTTGCATTTATATTTCATTTGGAAATGGTGGCAAAACGCTAAGCCAAAACCTTTTGTATATTGTTTTATTCTATTGACTTAGAATTTTAACAAAAACTATGTGTGAAATTAAAATTTTCCTTTAACCGCTTAAATGCTTTGAGGGGAATTGTCTTATGAATTTAATACGTATTTTGTTTTCTTATGTATGTTTACAAACAGATTTTTATCTCGCTTTATCAAAAACTTTGGTAAAAACTTTAAAAAAAAAAAACAGATTTTGTGTCATCACGAGAAGACTCGTTAAGGAGAAGTGGCCGGATTTTGTGTCATCACAAGAAAACTCGTCATGGAGAAGTTGCAGGATTTTGTGTCATCACGAGTATACTCGTCATGGAGAAGTGGCCGGATTTTGTTTCATCACAAGAAAACTCGTCATGGAGAAGTTGCAGGATTTTGTGTCATCACGAGTATACTCGTCATGCGTAAAAAGTAGCGACCATCGCCTATTTAAATTGTAATTTTTGAGAAAAACAAAACATAATTCTCAAATTTCAAGATGCTTAGAATATTTGGAGGCCAAGCCAGAGTAAAACAAATGAATAAAAATGTGAAAAATTTAAGATGAGTTCATGCGAACAGCGTGTAAGTTCACATATAAAATTATTTATGTGCGATGATAATGTTTTTCAGTTATTAGCCTAAAAAGGGGAAAGACAAAAAAAAATTGGAAAGTTGATTTTTACTGATTCTTTTTTTAAAATTCTTACCTTTATACATATTTAATTTTTCTTGCGTTTTTCGAGTAATATGTATGTAATATATGTTTATGTTACCCAAATAAATAAATATTAGTAATAAAATTGTCAGTTTTATAAAATGAACCCATCTTTTTGATCCAATGTTTTAACAGTGACACTTACCCTGTGATCGACGAGAATACTCGTCATCGCTCGATTTCCGTGACACACCAAGTTGCACGCTCTCAAACGGGGGCACTACAGTTATCTGGTAAAATGAAACGACGTTTAAAATTGAAAAAAATCGGATTTTTTAAAATAAAAACCTTGTAGGATGCAGTAATCTTGAACTGCTACGTCGCGTATTTTACCATATTTCTATTAACTCGCTTTCTTGTCTGTCCGGGTGGAATTTTGTAATTGATTTTAAACTAACTTCGCGTTGAGATAGAGACTTGAAATTTGGACCATAAGTAGATGACAGTGCATAAAAATGTGAAAAAAGAAGTTCTAGTTCCAAGCCCGGGCCCCCGAAGAGGTGGCCCCGATTTCGACAAAGGGCCCCGTAACTCCACAACTTACACAAATTTACTCGAAAAAAAACCACCTGTCGATAGCATGGGTCAAGTTGCGTCTACGTAAGCACTTTTATGGTTCTGAGGTTAAAGAGGGGCCCACAGGTTATCATGTTTTTTTATGAACTCGCTTTCTTGTATGTCTGTCCGGTGGCATTTTGTAATTGATTTTAAACTAAATTGGCGATGAGCTAGCGACTTGGAATTCGTACCATAGTTGAGAAGTGAATGAAAATGCATGAAAATGTAAAAAAAGTAGCTCTAGTCTCGAACCCGGGCCTCCGAAGAGGCTTGTATGTCTGTCAGGGTAGAACTTTTTAATTGGTTTTAAACTAATTTCCCGATAAGCTAGAGACTTGAAATTTAGACCATAGCTCAGAAGTGGATGACAATGCATGAAAATGTAAGAAAAAGAGTTCTAGTCTTAAACCCGGGCCCCGAAGAGGTGGATCCCGATTTCGACAGGGCCCAGTAACTCCAGAACTTACACGAATATCCATGAACAAAGACCACCTGTCGATAGCATGGGTCCAGTTGCGTCTATGTAATCAATTTCGTGGCTCTGGAGTCAAAGAGGTCCCCCAGGTTACCAAGTTTTTATTAACTGGCTTTCTTTTATGTCTGTCAGGGTGGAATTTTGTAATTGATTTTGAACTAACTTCCCGATGAGCTAGAGACTTGAAATTTGGACTATGGCTCAGAAGTGGATGACAATACATGAAAATGGTTATAAAAACATGGTACATAAAAAAAATATTAAGAAAATTATTGATCATGTTTCACCATGAACAAAACTCATGATGAGAAATATTTCACAGTGAAATAATTAGTAAAATTTATAAAAAAATGGAACTATCACTTAAAGTATTGTCATAAAATAATTATCCCCTCAACAAAGTGGATAATTCGTAAGATTTAATGCATAAATAAATTAGGTACAAGATATAATGCATTAACAATAAGTTCTGGTACTTACGTATTATCACACCATGTTGGCGACATTATATGAAACGAAGAACATGGTTGCCATTTCAGCACGTACGACACCTGCGAAATCAGGGTAGTCAAATTGGCGAATTATTGCGAAAACTGACATAGTTGCGATAGCACGTAAGTACCCAAGTTTTACTTTACGATAAAATACATAATTTTTCTGACGGAATAAAAAAGTTAAGGCATGGTTTTAGAGACAAGAGATACTAGTGTAAAATGATTGTAAATAAAAACTTTTTTCTTTTTCTATATAAATAGTTTAGATCAAGGTTGTAAGCTTACGTATAAGAAAGTATTTATGGGCTTTTTATTATTTGCTAGACCATTACGAGTAAAGAAAAAAATCTAAAGGTCACGAATCTCTTTTGGAAAGACTCCCTCTCTCAAAAATCGTTGTCCTTTTACGATACACACATACACATAATTTGCATGCACAAGGAAACAAATAGTTCCACTTTCAAAAAATGTTGCAAAAAGAATCACTGATCAGAATGACTTCGAATTTGAAATGGGCATCAGGGGAAAAAATTCATTGGCGTTTTCATTTTTTCTTTTATGCGGTTTTTTGGCTCGAGGTCAATTAAAAAAAAAATTTCGCATTCAATGTGGTACGACTTTGCCATGGTTGAAGGGATTTTCACTATAACAGTACAACAACTGTTGAATGACTTGGAAATAATCTTTTCCGTCCAAAATCCGTGGCAATTATGCACATTGAACAGACAGTTGTTTCAATGTGCCATTCATGCGAAAGCCGTCGTAATTCGATTCAAAATACCACTTGCAACTGATTCCACTTTCGTTGCGCCGCACCGCTATTGATACACTTTAAAAAAAATTTCTCACGCTTTACCGTTTCTCCCCTTTTCAAGTATATTCAATTCCAATTTGAAATTCTTCTGACCCGTAATTCTTCATTTACCGCATTTTGAAACGGGAACTTTAATTATTACCCTCTTGTATATGTTTATGAAATTATTATAACAAATTTGATTCCTTAGTATACTTGCACATAATTTGCACATAAATTTTAATGATATGCCTACTCCCTCTGTCCCAAAATAATAATAAGTAAATATTTAAACGGGAATTATTGGCGAATGCATGTGTAAATTATATTTAAGAACAAAATTGCTGAACCTTCAATCAGAATGTTCCATAACACCTGTCATTTATTTTGACACACCTTCCAATTCTTATGCTTACCTAATTAGTATGAATTATAACTATTTTTCTGATTTCTTCCACTGATCGAAGTCAATAGTTTGTTTCAGTTGAGTATCAACCCATTGTAAGAGTAAACAGGGGGGAGAGAAAAAAGTTTTCAAGCAAGATCGAATTGCGATTATCCAGTTCTTGATGCATCAAGAGAAACGAAAACATTTGCAATTACGTTAACTGCAAAACAATTTATATCCAACAGAATGACCGTATCAATGAATTAGCATACGGGCTTTCAAAAATAATTGTCAAGATGAATCTTATGCTAATATTGATTGAAAAAAAAAGAGAGAGAAAATAGCCGCTGCATAAACTTACACGTAAGATACCTATTTTTAAATAATCATCAAGTTATTTATTATTTCAATACAAATTTCAACGCGTATAAATCCATTTTTCAGAAATATTATTAATATATTTCAATGATTATGTTAGTATATTTCTTGACTTAACTGCTTAAGTAACCCTTTTAAATTTCATGCATCCCCAGGTGTACGCGCAACACAGTGTTTGCATATTTTGCACTAGTTAAAAACATGAACTAGACAGTTTTATTTATAAGGCTACAGAGAAATGGACGAGGGGATAAGGGGAGAAAAGAGGTAAGATCCTTTTGGAGGGCATAAAAAAATCATAAAAAGAAAAGTGGGGGGGGGGGTCAAGAAACGTCGCTAAATAGTCTGATCTACATAACACTAAAAGATGTTAACTGCTTAATCATCAAGTCAACAATATATACTTCTATACATAGTAGTACATAAATAGGTCATCGACTTTGTGGTACCGTACCAGAAGCTTAGAAAGGCATGTACTAAACGTGGTAAGAAAATTCTATTTTTATTTCCTCCCTTTCTTCTCTGCCGAAAGGGAAAGGGGTGACTCCACCCCTTCAGAGGGGGTGGCCGAGGGTTGGATGACCTGCTAACAGCTGGTATGAGGATGAAAAGGGTTCGGTTCCGCTATCGTCTGTCGGGAAGAAGGGAAACGGAACTGGATCGCTTTCACTAGGAGTGGATATTTTAATTTTCGTCTGTCCTTTTTTTTTTCGGCAGACAATAATAAAAAAAAAAATGAGTGTCACTCAGGTGCATAAATTTTCGTTGTCAAGTATTTTAGGGTTGTACCCGGATCTAAGGAGTTTTTTCTAAAAAGGTTTTTCGCTGTTATAATAATAAAATTCGATGAATTAAATGCTGTTTAATGAACCTACTGTTTTATAGAAAGTTGAAGACTGAAGTAATAATAAAGTAAATAATAGTAATAATTTCTGGTAGCAGAAAGCGTGTAAGTAAAGCATAAATTCCCAAAATGGTTCCTACGAACCAGGGGCGTAGCTACCACCGTATCAATGATACAGGGCCCTCAGACTACAGGAGCCCTAACATGTGTGAGTAAAAAATTATAAAATCTTAGGGTCCCAATAATGGATACACAAGGAATATTGATACGGGGCTACTTCAGGACTAGTTCCACCAGTGCCCTTGGGACTGCTAAGGGGGTCCATTGTAATTTAACATTAATTTAGGGGTGCGTGGACAACGTTAGGGTGTCCGCAAAATGTTTAATATAAAGTAAAACAATGGGTTCAATTAATGTGATGTCATTGTCACATGATGATGATGACCACGTGTTTTTAGCCAATCAGTTCAAAAACTCGTGAGACGTCAAAGTCTCACGATAAAAGCAATCATGTGTTTCCAGTTAATTAGTTCATACGCTTCGTTGTAGCCAACTTCTGATCTTATCAGAATTTTTTTCTTAAAAGGTACACATTTGTCAACAATAATAACGCACATAGGTAGACAAAATGTATTTTATTCAAAAGCACATGGATTCTTCTACAAAGAGTTCATGCAAGTTCTCTGGCTTTCTAGTATAGTTCGATTACCTCACCATGTTTTTGAAACTCTATCTAATTCTGGGGGTATAAGAAGATGTGGGTGTGGTGCATTCATGATGCCCGAACTATAAATTTGGCATATACTAGATGGAAGGATGCCTATTCTATTAAGAGGATGTGTTATGCAATCATGGCCTGCTTTCAGTCTAAAGTTTGCCACAGCCTCCTTGGACAAAACTTTTTCCAAGTGTCTTGAATGTCAGCCCAGGATTTGCCTGTTGATTTACCTGCCTTGTTAGAGATATAAGAATATTCACTAATTTCACAAAAATATGTTTTTTGAGACTCTGAAGGAAGAGGTTTGTTGTCTTGTGGCTGAGGTGTTCCTCTCTTGGCTGGAAAGTCTGCATTTTCGTTACCATGGATACCTACATGTGAAGGGATCCATTGGAAAACGATTGTTTTGTTGTATTTGTAAGGAAAGTTCAGATTTGTCTTATTTCTGAGATATTCTGGGTGTCTGTGTCGTGATTTATAACTTCCGCCTGGATGATTAAAAAATTATATTTATAATTTTTTTATTATGCATTGAATAGTTATTTTTCTTGGGGCATCCATGGTCAAGTTTTTGTATAAAAAGAGATCCATGAACACAGTAAGTTTGAAAACCACTAAGCTAAAAAAAAAAATTGGAAATAAAATTTGACCCCCACCCCCATATCATTAGGTAGTATAAAAATAAAAAACTTTCATTCAGATTTAACAGTTTATAGTGAAATAATAAAATAGCATTTGAAATAAAAGTCCACAATGAATAAAATTTAATCATATATAGAAATTAAAAACTTTTTCTGAAAATAAAGTATTTAAATTGTTTATTAAAAAGAAAATTTTCATTACTCTGCAATAAAAAAAATAGCGGGTAATTAAATCAAAACCTAGCGAAATTTACTAAAGGTTATTTATTCTTTTATTTATGCATTTTTAACGATGTTCATTTAAAAACTTTGAAATGAAAAAGAACACAAAAAACAAAAAAAGAATTTCTTTATAAATAAATTGCTTGAAGAACAACAAAAATTTAAAAAGAGAGACGCTTGCAGAACGTATTTCATCGTTGCCACTAATTACAGTAAATAATTTAAAATATTTTAAAAAACAAAACAAAAAAAAATTCATTTTCCCCTATCCTCAAGAAAGATACATTATATCAAGGCAACTTTGGCAACATGTGGAAGCTGCTGGATCTGCTTTTACCCCAAGAACACATCCAAAGTCTCTTTGAATCAATGCCGAGGCGTGTGGCAGCGGTGATCTCCAACAATGGCGGCTACTCTGGCTACTGATTCTGGCAGGAACCACACTTCACAGAAGTCTATAAATTTAATCATTTGATGCTTGGTTAACATGTTATTTACAAAATAAATCTTGTTGTGCTATCTCTTGTCTTTCTTGGTGTTGCATTTACGGTGGCCATCAGTGTAGTTTGACACAAATGGAACAAAGAAAGAGTACGGGCTGACTTAAAGGCCTAGAAAAGAACATTTTCAGTTCTTTTTAAAATTTAGTGCAATTGATTATTTCTCAGTGGAATGAATGGGACGATAAATTAATGCTCAAGGTAAATATTCAGAGGAAAATATTAACTAATGAATATTTTCTTTCTTAAATATGCTACCATAAAGGAAGTAAAGTGCAGATGAAATCATAGAGGAGACTGGGACAAAAATGGTGGCTCAATCATTTTCTTGTTTAATTTCGGTCAAAATGTTAATTGAGATTATATATTAATTGATAAATCAAATAATATTTTATCAACATGATAATTTTAAGATAATCTATCAAAAACTAGAAAAGATCTTTTTATTTTAAAAGATGAACTATGCACAAGGTTAAAAATATTTAAAATTGAAAAACACATGATTATACTATGCATTGTGTGGTTGCTTTCAACAAGGTATTTCATCATGTCCATGAGGTAGGGGGAATTGTTTTATAAACGATTTGTCACATGACTAAAAAATAAATCAATGTTAAAAAAATTGCCTGTTAGACAGTTACTATTTTTATGATGCTTCATTTCTAGAGATAGAAGAAGATTTTTATAATCAATTTATTTCATTTAAAAAGTGACACACTCAAAACGTTTTCGGATGGTATAATATTTCAGACGCACATACGTCAGTAACGTAAAAAAAGTTTTTTATGGGGGGGGGGGGAGAGATTAGATTCTAAAAAACAGGTGTGGAAATGCTGGGGCCTAATCTCGATAGTCGTTTTTCATGTTACTGAACATAATCAATGAATGAAAAGCAACTCACTGATTCCAGATCTTTTGAATTGGCAAGCATGTTTCTTAAGTTGATTTAAGATCTGCTAAGAAATGGTGAAGAATTTTCTCCAAAAGGGAATTGCGAGGGCTTAAAAGAGTGTGATAGATAAAAAATTCCCGTTTTTGATCTGTCAGACCTGGATCATCAACCCCCATGACCTTTGATTTTTTTCATTGATTATAATCTATGCATATAGTTAATAAAATAATTCCAAACAAAGGTTACAATAATTAATTATTAATAATTATGTAGTTCAATTAAGTATTTGCTCTATTAATAATTTATTCTATTAATTAATGCTAAATATTTATTCAAAAATTTATTTTTTACTGTTTTTTGTTCCTGGCAAACGATAAATCAAAAGAATGCGTTTGAGATGTATTGGGATATGATACGAGAATGGTGAACTTTCCTGAACCCCCCCCCCCCCCCCCCCCTAAAAAAGTCCTCTGTGCGCCATTGTGCAACATCATGAAGAACCTAGCGAAATGGACGGGTAACTGCTAGTTGAGATTACAATCGTTTTTTGTATTGCATTAAAATTTCATTGTACGTTGTACAGTAAAATTTGCACGGAGTGATAAAACACGCTAAGAGAAGAATTACTTAATTTAGAACTTACACACTCCAGAAATAACTTCTTTGTGCAAGAGTAACGAACTTTATATTTGCGACTCGTTAATGCAAGGGCTAGAACAACATCTGTGTATATTATGCAACAGGATATTCATAAAATTTATTACCTTCACAATGCACAGACATATTAACTGTGCAGAGTGGAAGAAATAAACTGAATTGGTGGTTTCCTGCAGCCATCACTTTCACAGAAATAAAAAGAAGGAATTGAATCTCGGGTGTTTAGACAATACGCTCCATAAATTCTTGAAGGAAGTGTTCTTTGTTACACCAAGGTCAACAGGATTAGTTAATCTAATCATTTTTAAAAGAAAGTTTTATATATTAGTTAAGATATACGAGAATAAAATAGGGTTTAAAAGTGTAAAAAATGTTAAACAAATTTAATTACTTCCTGCATCTCAGAGACTATTTTTGTGAGGATTTAATGTAGCGATATGTGTTTCCTTAAATTGAATACTAATGTTCTCTTTTTCTTTTATGTGTAAAGATTAGATTTCTAGATTTCATTTTGTAAGACTTCTAGATGTTGAGAAATCTTTTGTTGAACTTCTGCGAAAATTATAAATGGCTTGATACTCTTTTCTTCCTTCTCAGCATAACTAATTTTTTTTTTATTTAGAAATTTTAAAAATATATGAATAAATAACTTTTTTTAGTACGTTAGCATGGCAATATGAAAAGGATTCAACGTTTTATCGGGCCGTTTTTCAATTCCTACTATTAGTTCACACTCTCCCTATATATATTTATTTATCTTGTTCAAACTTTGAATCGTTTATAAAATATTTTGATTCATCCACTCAAGTTCAAATACACTTTTTAAAACTTGTAATGAATCACGATGTTCTTACAGTTTTTTTTCAAATATTAATTCATTAATTAAACGTAACTAATTAATTATAGTTCAAGGGATATATTTCAGTCGATATTATTCCTCTAGAGGGCAGCACCATTGGATAAAACGGCTTTTGTTAAATTTGTGAGATGAAGATTTAACTTAACCTTAATAATTATATGCAAGAAAGACGGCAGCATTCCCTTTACACTGTTTTAAGATAAATTCTTACCTATTATATTCAACTGTTATTTAAAATAAAATTACAAATTTAATGTGTTTAAAAAGTTTTTAATGTTACTTTAAAACGTGTTTTGCCACTTATATCATGATTCTGTCATATACACTGTATCCGAAAAAGAATGTGACATTTTTCTTCATTTTTTTCTAGGTACTCAGTGTGTAGAGAGTGTTGAAAATTGGCCTGAAAGCTACCAGATACTCCAAGTTTTAAAATAACCACCTTTCCTGTGTGCCCAATATTATCAACATGGCGTCCACCAAACTACAGAAGGCATTTTGTGCAGTGGAATACGAAAAAACAATGTTTGCTATCACAATTCAAAGCAAACTTTCGGCGACAATTTGTGGTCGATCCACCGGACAAGAACTCACTTAAATGTTGACATACTCAACTAATGGAGACAGGTCGCCTATGCAAAGACCAAAGCACCGGATGACCACGTTCGGACTATCTTTTTCGGACACGGTGCATATATACATATTTATATTATTTGTAATTATTTAATAAAAAGTAACTAAAATAAAATTGTTCTTTGTTGACCTAAGAAGAAATCGATTTACAAATTTTTTTTATATATCACTTCCTTTCTAGCAATGTTACGTTAAAATATTTTTGGAATTGAGATTGATTTTAAAAAAAAATTATTCAGCTTATTACTTAAAATTAATTTAATGTTTTAAACCATTTTTTTTTGGTGAAAAGTATGTTTTTTCCATCGCTCACTGGGAGCTATTCAAAAATAGGAAGGACATATTACGTTTTTCATTTCTTTTTATATCGCATTACATAGCATTTTAAAATGCAATTTCTAAAATCTCAAAAGGGATTATAAATTAAATATATTTTGTATTTAAAAATTTAAGAATTTAAAAATATTACTTACCATGAAATTTTAGAAAACAGGAATCAACACATACTGAGGCATGATAAGCGGCAGTAGCGAACACAAAAGTTTTTCAAGGGGGGTCCATGGACGAAAGTCCTCGAAATCGTATCATACCTCTAGTCACCACCAATTGATTTTTCTGATTTTGTTGATTTTTTAACAAAAAACAGTAAAAAATATATTATTGAATTAATGATTAGCATTAATTATAAAAATAAATTGTTAATTACAAGTACTTAATTAAATTTTACGTTATATATACATAGGATTATCATCAATCGAAAAAAACTCAAGGGCTTTCGGAGTTGTCCGAACATCTAGGATGCCCCTCCCCCTTGTGTGCGCCACTGGTAAGCTGTAAAAACGTACCTTGTGCTCTTCTTATGTGCTTTAGTCAGTGGCACACTCAAGGAGGGGGGGGGATCCTCGGTTTCGAACTCCCCCTGGTATAGGACTTGTTTTCTTTCCCCAATTGATTATAATTCTATGTATATAGTACGTAAAATTTAATTAAGTAGTTGTTATTAATGATAAATTTTTATTAATTACTGCTAATTATTTTTATTTAATAATTATTATTAATTAATGTTTTACTGTTAATGTTAAAATCGTCAAAATCAAAAAATATGTTGGTCGGTGTATTGGAGCATGATACGAAAATGGTGGACTTTTGACCCTGGACCCCCCCCCCCTCTTGAAAAATTCCTGTGTGCGCTACTGGCTTTAGTAGAGCACAAACGGTAAAGTTTATGTGTTTTTTATAAAGCTGGTGTATGGTCACCAAATTTTTAATCAAGCCTACGTCATCTGGAAAAGTTCTCTTGTTTCCCAGGGAACTTGCAGATTGTCCTTTGCGTTTACGACTTGAAAATCCAGAAATCAGTCGTCCTGCTAGCCAGCTATCTTATCATACAGCTAACCCAGTGTGACCAAGTGCTATCTTATGCAGCTAATCCTGTGTTACCCAGTGCTATCTTACAGTGGCGTAACGGAGAACACTTGGGACCCCTTGCAAAGCGTAGGATTTGGGCCCCCAAGATGGATTCTACAAAGAGTAGGTTCTTGGTGGCAGTCAGGCTTTGGGCCCCTAGAACCCTGCCCTCCCCATGATGTGGGGTTTCGAAGGTGTACGTTACGCCACTGCTATCTTATCATACAGCTAACCCAGTGCTATCTTATTATACAGCTTACGAAGTCCTACAATTTTGCTAAAACCAGCAAAATACCTCTTTTCACTTTAACGGGCAAAGTTAAACGTTAGTTATCCAACCAAATTAGGAAATGAAGCACAGAATATACAATTTTTGAAAAGAAAAATGAGTTCATTCACAAAAAGAAATACGTAACATGATAAAAAAAAAAAGTACGACACTGAAAATACGTTAAACTCTGAAAATTCCGTTCCTATAAAATCTCGGTGAGCACCCGACGTAGACTCAGCCATAACAAATCACAAACATAGATGTAGTTAAAATTGATTTACTGAGATCAAGTATTGTAGTGTATGGTGGGAAGATCTATGCTCTCGAATAAATTGTAAGAATCAAATATGCTGCTTTATCTATTAAAACTAGATGGACGCAGGCCAACTGGAACACATAATATTCCTCAGATGTAGCCACTGGAATTTCTGACGAAAGTCAGGTGGACCCTTTAAGGGAAGAGGCCTGAGGAAGTTTAAAAAGTCTATAACATAGGTGTCTAAACTATAACCGCTTGTGAGCCACATTGCAAAAATAATTTTTTTTCTGGGTCACACGTCCAATATTTTTTTTTGACAAATTGTAATAAATTGTGGTTTTATTAAAATAAATTAACTTATTTTTACTATATTTTTTTTAAAATTTGAATTAGACATGAATAGGTATACATTTATTTTAAATTTTTAAAAGTTTCGTTTCATTTAGTTTGGATTTCATTAAGATGGGGGGAAAAACAAGTTAATGAGATGAATGAATTTACGGTTGTGTTGAACAAGCAAATCGATATCGGGTTCAGTAGACAAAGTTGCAATCCTTAATGAATTTTCAAGATGTTTGTCAGTGATTTTTATCTTATTTTTTGTTTTTTGTGTGCTTCATTCTTGGAAAATAACTGTTCACAAATATAAGTATTGCCAAAAGCTGGAGACATTAATAAAGCATGAGTGTGAAAATGAGGATATTTATCGCGGTGTAGGTAATCTTTATAAAACTCCAATATAGAAACATTCCTAAATTTTTTTTCCAGTTGAATGTCATTTTGCAGTTTTGAAGATTTGAAGTTAATTCATTTATTTCTTGAGAAAACGGGGTAGTAAATATATAGAAATAATCTTCGTTTTTTCAAAAACCCTGAAATCTTCTTTCAAACTCTTCAATTAAATCGAAAATTAATGCAGCATATTTTTTACATACATTTATTTTCTTTAACAAAAATTTGTAAATTGAAATATTTTCATAATTTGCGTTTGGGCCGCTTTTTAAAAGCTTTTGGACCGCATACGGCCGATGGGTCGCACTTTAGACAAGCATGGTCTATAATATTCTGGAGATCGATCGGGGTTAATAAAAATTTTTTGCTCTTTTAATTTTATTGAATTTTCAAGGATTTTATGTATTAGATCAGGGGACGGCAACCTATGGCGCGCGTGCCACATGTGGCACTTGGTACAATTCTCAGTGGCACTTTGCATTACTCTACAAATTTGTCACCTTTGAGGGGAAAGAAGTTGATAAACTTGTAAAGGACATTTGACAAACATCTTTAGCATTATGGACATTTACGGAATTACGAAAAAAAATCTGTAGGATAATTTTAAAGATAAACTTACAGCTATTCTGTAAGTTATTGAATGTCATTGCTGGAGAGATTTAATTATTTGAAGAGAGAAAATTGTGCATGTACTTTGTTTTCCGTTTTTGGTTCTACATATCTAAGTAAAAAAATCTTTCCTCATGTGAAAAATAATTCGAGTTCGCAAAAAAATTGCTAAACAATTGAAGGCTCAGAATCGTGTCAAATTAAAAGTCACACATTATACCCTTGATTTTACAATATGAAAGAGCGGTGCAAGCACTAGATTTGCATAACATTTTTATTTATCTTTTTTATTTAACTATAATGAAGTGAAATGGCTGTATTTGAAGTTGACTATTTCTTTCTTATTTCAATAAATATGTTTAAAAATACAAAATATACATGCAATTTTAATTTTTAATTTTTTGAAGAAATAGTTATATTTTATGCTGTGTATTTTTTGTTTTGCAATATCTTTAAATGATGCAAAATTAATATGTAATAAAACTGCAAATATCTAAAGTATTGACCTTTGTTCTGTAATTCTGCATGCGTTATCACGGGAATCGATTTTTTTTCAAAAGTGTCCTACTGTGTGACACGCTGAATCCTATTGGTAGATTGGTTTGGCACGTCACAGCTAAAAGGTTGCCGACCCCTGTGTTAGGTAAAAATATCCGCTTTAATATGTATAGATATAATTTAGATTGGCATAAGGGGTGATCTATACATCTAAAACGGGGGATTGTCATAGAAAATAAAATAAATCTAATTTACTACTTTTTCTCTTGTTTTCTGTCCATATTAAAGATAACAATGTAATTAAGTCCCCCCCCAATTATTAATAATATGATTATATTATTTGTTGTATACTATGGAGGGAAAATAAGAGGGTGCATGAAGGAAATGCATGAAGGTTCAATGCTGGATGTAAGAGTTCGGGAGTTTACTGCAAATAAATAAAGGAAACGTCAGTAAAAAGAACCCCCTCAAAGTGACCATAAAATCAGAATGACTAATAAAAAGAACTCGCGAACTCCCAAAATATTGACATTGACAATGCCGTAAAAAACATCCGTTTTACACAGTTTAACATCTAATTAAACATCCTTGAACTGGGATCCACAGGACGGCTTAGTTTACATAGCAGAGGCCAAGGCAATCTGTTTACCAACAGTCTTTACATTGTTTGAAGTAGGCGATAAGCTTGTTAAATGTAACAACCCGATACTGGTCAACACACTCAGGAGGATCAACAAACGATAACGGGAAACCGAAGCGGGAAGAAAATACTGCGTCTTAGAATATCCACCCCCCTTCTCAGCCGTCCCCTTGTTTGTTTTGAACGTAGAAGGAGAAGGCTACAGTGTGAGAAAGAAAAATGAGTAACGAAAGTGCACGATGTTGCTGATGCCACTCTGCTGTTTGAAACCTTATTTTATTTGGTTTTCCTTATTATTTAAAATTTAAAAGGTATGTGGAAAAGAAAATTTTTAGAAAGGGGGAAAATGTGTGTGTTATTATATGAATTTGTGTTTGCAGAAATAATAGTGTTGTTAGCGATATCAAGATTTCGACAGGATGCAGATTTTTTTATAAAATCTAGTTAAACAATTACATATAAACAATCTTAATAATTAAACAGTTTGGAAATATAATCGAACAATGTTTATATATATTTATTTTTACTGTCCAATGAAATGGATATTAAAGTTGACTGTCAACGTTCGGATACATGATTTTGAAAAAGCATATAAATGAACAACTTTTTTCTTTGAAATTTAGCGTCACGTGAATAAAAATATACACATGAAACTGTTTTAAGTATTTTATTACGAATACAAACTATTTTAAAAAAAATTTTGGTAAACAAGCAATTTAAAAAAAAAAAATTTTAAATCAATTCCTACTTAGATTAGCAAAAAAAAAAATTATATTTTAGTTTTTTTTTATTGAACAGTCACAATTAATATAAATATGTATAAACATATGACAAAAACACAACGTTAAGTGGCAATTAATTTTTATTAATTATCTTTAAAGTATCGTATTGTTATCCAAAACAATCGTATATATAAAGTTTTATTTCAACTGAATGCTTTGAAAAGTGAGGGGGATCTTTTTAAAGTTTTTTGGCCCAAGTCGCTAAAACTGAAGCCAACGTAGCTGTACCTGTAATTCTTTAAATAATTATTTTCATTCAATTAATTTTAATTAATTATAATTAAATTATCGTATTGTTACCAACAACAATAGTGTATAGAAAATTCCAGCTCAAATGAGCGCTTTAAAATGTGAGAAAAAAACCTTTTATGGTTGGACTCAAGTCGCCAAAATGGTCGCTAAGTCACCAAAAATGATGGCAATGTGGCTGTATTTGTAATTCTATAAATAATTTGTTTTAATCAATTTTTTATTAATTATAATTAAATTACTGTATTGTCATCCAAAATAAATGTATATAAAATTTCAGCTCAATCGAGTGCTTTAAAATGCATTTTATTAACGATTGAAAATTTGAACAAGATAAATATAGAGAGAGTGTGTGAACTAATAGTAGGAATTGAAAAATGGAGAAAAACGACATATTTTCAAAATATTCTTCTTTTATGTGAAAATTTTTTCAATAATAAAAATATTTTGCCTATATATAGCCAAGACTTCTCTATGGAGAATGAACTAAAAGGTTTACAAAATTCCCGTATTCAGAGTTACGATTAATTAAAATAATAACCAAAGAGTTTTTTGTTAAAATTTTTCTCCTGTGATAAAAAAAATAAATATGAATAAATCCACTCCTAAATTATATATCTCTAAAATCCTAGAGCGGATTTTATAAAGAAACATTTTTCATAAAAAGAAAAAATGCTTTGAAAATTTCAGTCTTTCTTCTTTTTTTGCCAAAAAATTGCATTTAAATGTTTTTTTCTTCTAATAATATTTTAAAAATAATTCTATATATGTGGATTCTATAATTCAAGCAACTCTAATTACCAAAAAAATTATTCATTTATATCCTTTTACAAAACCACGATTCCAAATGAAGTCAGCCTTAATGAACAATCACTTTAAATAAATTATAGTTAAAAAAAACTAGAAAACACCCTTTTATAGTTAATTGAACTTAGTTGTAATTTAGTCTTTTAGTCGCCAAATATGGAAATGGAATCTGAAATGAATCACCAGATGCGGGATAGGATCTAAAAAAGGGAAATCGTTAATCCTGATGTACCTGAACAGGACAATGGAACAAAATTATTAAATTATTGTGTTGTCACCGGCAGTGGCGCACACATGGAGTCCTTGGGTCCAGACGCCCCAAAGCCCCTGATTTTTTCTCGATTGATTACAATCTTATGTATATATTAAGTAAATGCAATTAAGTATTTTCTATTAATAATTAATTTTATTAATTAATTAGCCCTTACCCACCCGCTTCACTGGGTATTTCATGATGTTTTACAATTATATACTGTTTATATATATATATATAAGTTAGTGATATCTAAGTCCTAGCATTAAGAATTCAATTGTATTGAAAAATATACTTATACCTGTAACTGTCGTCTCTTGATAAAAAAAAAGGGAGGGGGGAGAACTCATCTAATTTGTATTTTCTATAAAATTGAAGTATAGAATGATGTTTTTTTTTCACTTTCGTAATCCTTTAAAGAATGGATTTTCGCAAAAAACATTTTTGGTGGATCTCTACTCAGTAAAATAAACACGCAAGCTAAATTTCAAGTCTAAATCTAACAGAAAAAAAACGAAATTTTTACTATCAATACCCTAATCCCGTTGAGAGTGGTTTTTCAAACTAACCGTTCTTAGCGGATTTCAATTCAACAAAAGAAAAATGCAAACCAAATTTCATTATTATAGTCTTTGTAGTACAAAAAAAGGAATATTTTTTGTCAGTACACCCAGTAACCCTCTGCTCTCCCCAGGAGTTGATTTCCGTAAAATACATTCTTATTGGATCCCTATTCAACGAAAGAAACATGCTTAACAAATTTCAAGTACGCAGGTCTAACAATTCTGAAACAGGAATTTTTTTTCTATAATTCCTTTTGACCCCTCGCAACCCTCCTTGGGGGTAGATTTTCGTTTAACTCTTTGTTAGAGGAACTCTATTCCATGAAAGAAACATGCATACCAATTTTCAAGTAGGTAGATCTAACAGTTTAATAACGGAAATATTTATCGATTACGCCCCTTAATCTCCCGAAATGAAACTTGGTGGTTGATATTCGCGAAACCCATTTTGTAGCGGTTCTCTACTCTAAGAAAGGAATTTGCTGACCAAATTTCAAGACTGTACGTCTAATAGTTTAAAAATTGCGGTAATTATCTATAACGTTCTTTGAGCCCCCAACGCCACGTGGGGGTCTGTTTTCACAAACCCATTTTGTAGGGGAACTGTACTCTATGAAAGGAATCTGCTTTCTAAATTTGAAACTGTGCGTCTAATACATTAAAAATGGAAAAATATTATCTATAACGCCCTTGAGCCCCACAACGCCGCTTAGGTGTCGATTTTCACAAAACACATTACATAGGGGATCTTTAATCTATTAAAGGATTCTGATTATCAATTTCAAGACTGTAAGTCCAGTAGTTTAAAAATGGAAATAATTATCTATAACGCCCCCGCAACGCCAGTTGGGGTCCATTTTCACCAAACTCATACTGTAGCGGATCTCTACACCATGAAAGGAATCTGATTACCCAATTTCAAGATTTTACGTCGAGTAGTTTAAAAATGGAAGCAATTATTTATAACACTCCTTAACCCCCGTAACGCCCCTTGCGGTTCAAATTTCGCAAAAAATCCGTTCTTAGCGGATCTCTACTCTATGAAAGGAACATGTCTATAAAATTTCAAGTCTGTAAGTTGAGTAGTTCCGGAGATATCGTGATTAATCAGTCATTCAGTCAGTGAGTGAGTGAGTGAGTCGCTTTTCTCCTTTGTAAAAATACACTCATGTCCATAAATTAAGGATAATGAAGTTCAGGCAAAGAAAAAGACAGAAGCAAAACAAATTTGACTTATTTGTAAAGTCTATTTATTAAACAAAAGGTAAAGAGAAAAAAGATGCTATATGTTTGACATAATTAATAATAATTGCGATTTTTACTCCCTGGAGCAAATTTCAAAAAGGAACCTATTTACAAAAACAGAGTATAACATGGTTTGTATGATGGTTAATACGGAGCATGTCTCCCAGACGATGCAATACAGGCCTTACAATGCCTACGCATGCTGAGTATCAAATTATCAATCTGATCTTGGGGAATATTACACCATTTATCAAGCAAGGCCCTCCGAAGTTCCGGTAGACAGGCGGGAGGGGTTGGCAGGCTGCAATTCGTCGACAAAGCATATCCCACACATGCTCTATTGGATTCAAGTCCGGTGAGTATGCTGGCCAATCCATACGGGTGATATCCTCCGATTGAAGGCATTCGTCTACAATGTTTGCACGGTGAGCACGGGCGTTGTCACCCATAAACAGAAATTCAGCACCCATGGCGCCCCGACACAAACGTACATGTTCTTCCAGAATGACATCCCGATAGATGTGGCCTGGCATCGTTACACTCTGAACATGCAGGTCAGTTCTGGAACCAAGAATAATTCATCCCCAAACGAGCCATCCTGCACCACCGTAACGGTGTCGTCAATGGTGTTCTCTTGGTTGTAACGGGTACCTGGCGCTCTCCATATGAAAGTCCGGCGAGAATCAGAGTTCAAACTAAACCTGGACTCGTCGGAAAACATCACACAAGACCACTGTTGCGGTGTCCACAATGCATGCTCTCTACTCCAGGTGAATCGCAGGCGACAGTGAGTTGCGGTAAGGGGAACACATCTGACAGACCTACGAGCATATAGACCAATGTGCCCTAAGTGCCTGTACACGGTCTGCCTTGAAACTGTCGTACCAGTAGCTGAAGAGAGCTGACGAGATAGGTCTGATGCTGTGCTCCGTCTGTTTCTTTTGGCAGTAACTGCCAAATACCGGTCCTCATTCGGCGTTGTAACTCGGGGGCGACCAGTGGTGTAACATCTACTCACATTACCATCATTTTGGAATCATTGCCAAAGCCTGGAGATGACACTCTGGGCGATTCCAAGTTCCTCTGATACTTCTAGCTGGGTACGTCCACATTCCAGTCGTCCGATAATTCTACCACGTAAAAAATCATCCAAATGCTTCCTTTGTGCCATAACTATGCGGCTATTGCACTGGAAGGCTTTTAAAGCGCTTGTGAACAATTTTACTTCTTTGCACCATTCCTTATATACCCCTCTCTTACACTCTCGTCATTGTGAGGTACTATCCGGGCCATCTGGTGGTTTCCTGTAATTTGCATATTCTTCTTCAAGATGTGTGTGATAACTCTACAGGTGAAATTTTTATTTTAGAGTTCAATTTCTGTGTGATTCTGAATTATCTTTAATTTATGGACATGAGTGTAGATTCTAATTATTCATTCAATAATTAAATTTTTACTGTTTTTGTTTCCCAAAATTGACAAAATCAAAAGAATATGTTGGGTGGCGTATTGGGCAAGATACGAGAATAGTGGACTTTTGACCCTGGACCCCTTCCCCCCCCTTGAAAAATTCCTGTGTGCTTTACTGGTCACCGGTCCTGGACAAGTGAGCAAAATTTCCAATTAAACTGACCTTTTAAAGTGGGTAAAAATGGAGTTCAAAGATTCTGTTACATACAAGTGAAACTTATACACTGCTGGCCACCGTAAATGCAACACCCTGAAGGAAGCACGCAAATAACATGAAATTTACAACATGCAATAGCGGAGGTGAGATATGCAAATGATTAGAATTTCAGAGCAGACACACATCACGCACGCCTGTGGCGCTTCCTCAAAGCGCTATTTAAGGCTTGGAGATTTCGACGATTTCAAGTTCGGCAATTGTGTTTTCTTGTGGTTTTTTCAAAAAACGATCAGTTATGTCTCGTAGAAAACTGCGATCAGCTTTTGATCAAGTATCTGAGTTCGACAGAGGAAGGATAGTGGCCTACCGAGATTGTGGATTATCTTTCAGGGAAATCGTAGTCGTGTTGGACGAAACTAAACAATTGCAATGCGGATATGTGACCGTTGGATGCAGGAGGATACGACGGACCAACGTGGTCGATTGCATCCACCTCAGTGCACCACTTCACGTGAGGACAGGCATATTGTGCGCCTGGCAGTCACGGATCGCTCAGTCACATCACAAACCATAGCACAGCACATTGAGTCTGTAACGCCTCATTCAGTGTCTGCGCGTACCATTCGACGCCGTTTACAGTAAAGTGGTCTGTCCGCAAGACGTCCATTGCTTGGTCTACCCTTGACGCAGAACCCAGACATCTCCGCCGCCAATGGTTCGATAAAAGAAGGATGTGGGTGGAGAATGGAATGAAGTTGTCTTTACTGACGATCCACGCATCGGTCTGCAACACCTCAATGGTCGGATTCGAGTCTGGAGACACCGTGGAGAGAGGATGCTGAACAGCTGCGATATGCACAGCCACACTGGTCCTGCACCGTGTATTATGGTATGGGGCGGCATTGGATATCACTCTCGCACTCCTCTAGTACGCATTGCCGGTACTATAAACAGCCAGCGCTACATCTTCGAGGTGTTGGAGCCAGTTGTCCTTCCTTACCTTCAGGGCTTGGCCACAGCCATATTTCAACAGGATAATACGCGACCACACGTGGCACGCATTGTCCAAAGGTTCTTCGTCAATCACCAGATAGAATTGCTTCCCTAGCCGGCTCGCTGTCCGGAACTTTCGCTGATAGAAAACATGTGGTCCATGGTTGCTCAACGATTGACCCAGATTGCACCCCAGCTGCCACACCCAGTGGCGGATCAAGCGGGTGTCAGACTTGGCAGACGCCAGGGCCCCCAGCCCTGGTAGGGGCCCCAAGCTTTATGAGTGCAGAAGGCCAGCGACAAACAAACTGCACTACCTTGGAACAAGAAATGAAAACAAAGGTACAATGAAACCCCCGCTAGAAATTTATCGAGATGTAAAAAAAATCCTAAAGTAGAAAAACTTTTAAAAATATTTTTACTATACCGATATCGAATGCATCAGGTGAATGATCTTTTTAGTTTTAAAACGTGATAAAAAATAATTTAAGAAGTACTATGGGAGAAAAGACAAATTGAACAACATGGCCATATTATATACAGAATAAAATGTTTTGGACAAAATAGATATGGTAAAAATAATTGAGATGAATTTGCCAAAGAGAAATCAAACTGTATAGCAAAATTGTAAGGTTTTTAATTTTTTTTATATACAATTAAGATTTTTCTTTAGCTGATGAGTTTTATTATAGCAATACATTTTATTTTGAGATTTTAAAGTAAGCGACTCTTTTCACTATTTTAGTTTTTCGACTCTTAAGCCCATGGGCCTCAAACCTTTTACCGCCAGGGGCCTCTTACTACCTTGATCCGCCTTTGGCCACACCAGATCAACTTTGGCAAAGTGTGGAAGCTGCTTGGTCTGCTGTACCCCAAGAACACATCCAAAGTCTCTTTGAATCAATGCCGAGGCGTGTGGCAGCGGTGATCTCCAACAATGGCGGCTACTCTGGCTACTGATTCTGGCAGGAACCACACTTCACAGAAGTCTATAAATTTAATCATTTGATACTTGGTCAACATGTTATTAAAAAAATAAATTTTGTTGTGCTATCTCTTGTCTTTCTTGGTGTTGGATTTACGGGGCCAGCAGTGTAAAAGGGTGTTTGAAAAGAAAATTCTTCTTTAATTTGGAGCATAAATCATGTGAAGAATACTACTTGTTTCAATATTTCCAAAACTTTTTCAAAATGGGAAACCCAATTTTATTTTACGTACTTTTTTTATCTCAATCGAAAAGCTTTTACGTCGTAGCACGGGTAACGTAAGCGCCTATGTTTAATTAATTACATTTGTGGTTTTATATTAGTATTTAAATTGAAGCACAACCTCAAAATATTTTACACAAGTGTCATTAGAATCGAGAACTAATAAGTGCAAGCATTCAAATTGCAATTAATTTATAAATATCAAAAATGAACAAATCATTGGACGAATTTGATGTGTAATAGGATAGTTTTGGTTTATGATATCCACCATTCTCGTATCATACTCCAATAAGCCACCCAACATAATATTTTGATTTTGTCGATTTTCGCGTGCAGAAAACAATAAAAAATTAATTATTGAATAAATAATTAGCATTAATTAGTAAAATTAATTTTTATAGCAAATACTTATATAATTAAATTTAACGTACTATATGCATAAGACTATAATCAATCGAAAAAAGATCAATAGCTTTGGGAGGGGAGTCCAGACCCGGGAACAACCCCCTTGTGTGCGTCACTGTGTGTGTTATACGGTAAACGATACATTTTTGTTCACCTGCGTTTGTACTAGACCGTATGGATAATATGTCTGCCAGCAGGAAATATCATTTAAAAAATCATCTGTTGCCCATTTCATATCTAGAAAATAGACTGGTTTTTGACTTAAAACAAGTACACGCTTCATGGCAAATCAGGCGTTTTCTTCTTCCCTAAAATAACCATAAAGTGCAACTGCATAAACATCAAAGGAAAAAGATAATATCCCTAGATAAGACGACCGTGAGCTTTGATCTCGTTATTTTTATCTCGCGATGAACGTGTGCCACCATAGCTCAGTGGTTAGAGCACTGGTCTTGTAAACCAGGGGTCGTGAGTTCAATCCTCACTGGTGGCTGAGATGAGTTTCACGTTATTTTTTTCACCTTTAGAATGCTTTATTACTTAATCATCAGTTTGAAAAAAAATATTCAGAATTGAGATAATATCACTAATTTAAAAAATGCAAATTTGTATCTTTGTTTTAAATTTCTACATGTCATGAGGCAGTTTTAGATTAAGGAAGAAAAATGTATAGATATTGCAATGTAACAAATGTATGGATTCAATGTTTATGGTATTTAATGAAATAGAAGCTCACAAGCACGTAACCAACCCAATGGCTTTAAAGCTATTGGCTAAAACTAATCTAGCTTTAAAACTTTCACGATCCCCGTGTCCACAACGCTTTTTTTTTATTTATAAAAAGGTAAAAACGTATTATGGTCTTTGTTTTCTTAATATATCGAGAACTTTATAAAATAAAAATCAAATAAGCAACATCAAACATAAATTATTCTTCAAACCCTTGTACATTAAAATTAAGGGTGCAACACGCAGTCGTACTAAAACTCCAAGTCTAGAATACTATTCCTTTTTACAATTTTGTTTTTTAGGATTGTGAAACAGTTCTGACCAAAACATTTTAGCCAAAGATTTATAAAATCAAGAAATTCTAATGTTTTCATTTTATAGCAATAATTACGGAACGATTTATAAAAAAATATAAAAATATATAATTCACAAAAAAAATTTCACTCGTCGTTTTTAATATATTTTTATTTATTTATTTATTTGTGGATTTAAAATAAATATGAGTTGCAGGCAATGGCGCATAAGGGGGATGGGTCCTTACACCCCAATAGCCTTTGATTTTACTTCGCTTGATAATAATCCTACGTGCATGGTACATAAAGTTTAAGTATAATTTTATTAATTAATGCTAATTTTTTTCAATAATATTTTTTTTTTACTATTTTTTGTTCCTGACAATCGATAAAATCAAAAGAATATCTTTGGCGGGGTATAGGGGTATGATACGAGAATGGCCTGGACTTTCGACCCTGGACCCCTCCCTACCCTGAAAAATTGCTACTTGTGCCACTGGTAGCAGGTAATTTGAATTGTTTGAAAAAAAAAAGACAAAATACAGTTTTGTGAATTCCCAAATAATTTACCCTTCATTCAATGTACTGGCGACATATGTTATTTAGTTATTTAAACTTTTTACTTTAGTACATGAAATTTAAACTTCTATGCATCTATAAATTGAGACGTATGCAAATTTTTAAACTCCAAGAAATCTCACGAAAGTTCGCGAAGATAAGATATTTCGTATAAATCAAATTTGCACTTTTGTATCCGAAGCTAAAGAGCTTTTTTACGCATGATTCTTTTGAATGATAATGATAAGAAAATTTATTTCAGTTTGTTGATTATTTTCAGATTTCTTATCACTTCTGTTTCACAGATTCGGGTCACGAACTTTTACTATGAACGCTCCGTGCACGCTTAAGGTCTCAAAACTTTCCCTTTTTGAACTAATTTTTTTTTTTTTTTGCTTTCACTTTCTCCCCTCCTCTCATTTCTATCAAAAGTGAATATTATTTAGATGTGTATCATGTTTGAAATCACAAAAATTTCTTCTTGATTTTCAAGTAGTTTAATTTTTTTTAAAAAAATGTCGTGTGGTTGATTTTTAAGCACTTTAACTTGACTTTGGTAATAGTGCCCTTTTCATTGTGTAGGAAACATATACATGTAATAATTCACGTTAATTTCGTCTTTAAAGTTTTTTTTTATTTGTAATGGTCGACCCTCCAGAACTTCGTGTAAATAAGTAACTGTTAATTAACTGCATAACGGGATATAATCGTAACTTTAATTCGTTGAAACAAAAACCTGAGCGTATTTAAATTAAAAACTACATAACGAACATTATCCGGTTGTTTGGACCAATCAGAAGAGACGTCTTCGGAAGTCATGTGAGTTTTCGAAATTCCGGTTGCCGCTTTGTATAGAAACTCCCGTTTTCAGGAAAAATTTACCGACCACTAGTGCTGGTTTATCCATTGGATGCTTGTGGCGAGCACCCAGGGACCCCGATAAGCTGGACTTAACCAGATTTTCTTGTTATAAATTTCGATCCTCCAGTACCAAGGAGGCCTGTAGATCTGCGCCCAGGGCCTTAAAATGAGCTTAAATCGGCTCTGCCAGCCGCTACTTATTTTACAATGTAACCGCATTAGTTTGTCCATCGTCTTTTCTAAATAGACCTGTGTGTGTATACTTGTTATTTACGTGAAATGTTCGTCTACTGAAAATAAATGTGGATTTATAGCAACCAGTTTCCTCCATTCTGTGAATACAAGATCACTATATCCATTCTAGATGAAATGATCACTAGTCACATCCAATACACGCTCTACTCTGCGGATCACTTCATATGTATATTTTTGTTCATATTATTTTCATTTCCTATTTCTCTTGAATTACCGTAACACCCGGCATATAACGCGCACTTTGAACACAAAAAATAAGATCGAAATTTATGGGTGAGCGTTATACCTCGAGTATAAAAATGCGAGCTTTAAAAACAAATAAAGAGCATAGAGAAAAAATAATTAGACATTTACATATATCGAAATATTGTTTATTTAAAAAAAAATAACATTCCTTATGAATTTAAGGGGTTGTATTCTAAAAATATACTATTTTTTTTCTAAAGCTTGGAGTAATACCTTGAATAAGTGCCTTCAAAACATAAGAGCATTGCACACGTACATTTCAGGTTTCTTGATATAAAAAAAAAGGTGCGTGGAACCTAAATGGCGAATATACCTAAAAATTAAAAATTGCACCTTGAAAATATGGAGGTGCGTTATACGGCAAATGTACCTAAAAATTAAAAATTGCACCTTGAAAGTATGGGCACGCATTATACGGCGGCACATCTTATGCTCCGGATTTTACGGTAAAAAATTTCTGAGTGAGGAATATGTTATGAGTAATTATCGGACTCGAGTTTTTTTTATTGGGAATACAGGTGAAGGACACTAAAGATCTATCTCGCGGAATTATGAAGTTGCTGCTCATTAAGTAGAAGTTTGATGTATTGTGGAAGTTAAGAAAGTGACACAATTCAAGTGTTGTCCTTGTCTTTGGAAGCAGTTTCGATTGCATTACCTTTATATAGCCTGAAGCATATTCTAGAGCAGTTAACAACAAACCATAGATCGCGAGCTAATAGTAGCTCACGGGAACATTTTGGGTAGATCGCGTTGACGCTCCTGTTGGCCTTTTATGGAGATTGATTTTAAAGAGTTCCCTGTTTGTGTCAGGGAGAATTTTAATTTACAAGAAAACAATACTACAGACCAATGGAGCACACAAGGGTCTGGACCCCCCTTCCAAAGCCCTTGATTTTTTTTCCGATTGATTATAATCCTATGTATATAGTCCGTAAAATTTAATTAAGTATTTGTTGTCAACAATTAATTTATTGATTAATGCTAGTTATTTATTCAATAATTAAATTTACTGATTTTGTTCCCGAAAATCGACAAAAAAATCAAAAGAATTTGTTATGCGTATTGGAGTATGATACGAGAATGGTGAACTTCCAAACCTGGATCCCCCTTGAAAAATTCCTGTGTGCGCCACTGTTGCAGACGATTGATTTTCAAAATGATTTATCAGTAAAACCGTTTTCTTTAAGCACTGGAATCATTAGGCCTCTTGTTTCTGAAGAAAAATACCCAATTTTTGTCCAGGTTGGTCTCCAAAGGGAAGTTACATCCAGCTCTAGATATCTGTGTGTAAGATTTCTGTCTCTAGTATGGAATTTATTAAAAATAAGTACAGAAATAGATTTACTGATGAACACTTATACTACTGTATCCGAATGTGACAACCATTACCTACTCTCCCAGTTTAAAAAACTTATTAATGACAAAAAAAAAAGACTCTATCCTTTTTTTAGAGTTAATAAGTCTGATAAGAATCTGTTATTATGTTTGTCATTTATTACTCACTACACCTCACTTTCTTTCTCATATGTTCTCTCTTACTTCGTAATGTAAAGTTCAGTGGCGCACACAAGAAGGGGGGGGGGATCCTCGGGTCCGGCCAAGGCCCTTGATTTTTTCCCGATTGATAATAATCCTATGTATATAATATTCTATAAAATAGAATTAAGTATTTGTTATTAATAATTAATTTTATTAATTAAATCTAATTATTTATTCAATAATTAATTTTTTACTATTTTTTGTTCTTGAAAATCGACAAATCAAAATAATATGTTGGGTGGCGTATTGGAGAATGATACGATAATGGTGAACTTCAACCCTGGACCCCCCCCCCTTGAAAAATTCCTGTGGTGCCACTGGTACAGTTTAATTAAAAGTGGTTTCATATTTACCAGAAATGTAAGTTTATAGGCTATAAACAAACGTAAGATTATTTTAAAAAGTTAGCTCTTTTGTTCATTAGTTCATAAATCTGGTTAGGAGCTCAAAACCTGACTTTGTACGGGGAAGGAGGTCTATAATATTCTCCGTTACTCCACTGACGATGCATAATATTAATTGGAGTATTTTTTTTTCCGAAAAATTTTTCCGAAGTTCCATCCTCTTTTATCAGTAGATGTGTAGATATTACCTGAATCAGAAATCTTTCATTTTGCAATTTAAAAAAAAATGTCTCCAATCCATTTCCGAAAGCTTTAATTAAAAATCTGCATTAAAAAATGCTCTAGAATTCATTGATGGTGATATGCTTAGGCTTAAAAACTAGCGTTCATCATTTACCACATACTTCTAAATATCCAGTTGGAAAAGCCAGCATGCAGCTGTTTAGCAGCTTTAATCTACATATTTTTTGCGGTTGTTTTTTTCTTGTCATTGGTTGTTCTGTACCGTTTCTGAAGATTCAAGAGAAAGCATCTGCACATGTATACCACGCGAAAAAAGTCACATTGAAAAAAACTGTCAGAGATATAAGTGACGAATAACACCTTTTCTACTAATGACAAGTTAATTGAATAACCAGTTGGGGGTCGTGTGGTGTCGATAATCATCATCTTCCTCCCCCCTCAACCCGACTACTGTTGAAAAAAAACAGTGTCTTTCTGTCCCTTTAGCCCCCCTCCGCTCCCATACTATGACACCCGTAACGATGCTTATACCACCTGCGTAGGAGTGCTACGGCCTTGCGAATCGTGTCATTCGGAAGAGTGAAGGACAATTTGGAGACGTTGACCCCACGAGTTTCACCCGAATTCAATATCTATGCCATTGATGGAGGAGATTTCTCTATCTCTCTTTTTTCTTCTTTTTTTTCTTTATCACCGCTTGCTCCACGTGGACTGAAAAATGTAACAGGTTTTATTTCTTTTGATTGTAGATAAGGTTGATGGTGATAAACAGGGGGGAAAAAGTCATCGAATATGTAGGGGCTTTTGTTTTGTGTAAAGAGATTTTCGACAAACGGTGGACTGGAATTTTTTGGATCTAGTCGGAAAAGAAAAATTTGGATAGCCATTAGAATGTTTAAGGTATCCAACTATTTGCGACAATTTTTTTAAAAAGAATGGAGGCATGAGGATTTTTTTTTGTCGTTGTTTTTAGATTTGTTTAGTCCATTGTATGGAAAATAAGTTAAAATTAAGAAGAGAAAAAGAAATTATTATTACTAAAACGGAAAAAAATTGATAAAAATAACGTATACGCGACCCATTCTGTACCAAAAGTTTAGGAACAAATCTTCAATTTTTCAATTTTGATGTGTTGCTATGTTATTCATTTTTGAAATGACTTTCAGGATAAGAGATATTTTAATTTTTACAAAAACTAGAGAACTTTATCTTAGTTATTAAATGAAATTTCTTTAAAAAAAACAGTGATTATATTCACATAAGGGACACTAAATTTTGTAATAAAACAGTGATGGATAAATCTGAAGGTTAAAACATTTCTACTATTATGTAGAACGTACACAAAAAAATTCAGTTAATTATTTTCAAAACTTTTTGAGCTATCGCTGGCCTCGTTTGAGCATTTTCAAAAAAAAAAAAAAAAACATTTCGAGTAAAACGCGTTTTAAAGTATGACATCTTGCAGTAATGGCATCTGCTCTTACTAAAACACTTATAGTTTTTGTTCTAGTGAACGGAAAATAATAAATTTGGTATTTTTATAAAGCTGATAAGATGGCCTATAAAATAAAATCATAAGAAAAATTTGTCAATTTTTGGCAAAATTCATAATTTTAGGGTAGTCGGATACCTTAAGTCAGGTGTTTGTATTGTAATCGGGGACCCCCTTGGAATGCCTCGTGGAACCTAAGGGTTCAGTGGAACATAATTTGAAGACCACTGACCTAGAGTATTTTGTTTACTTTTGTGCGTTATCATTATTAACAAATATGTACTTTTTAAAAAGAGTTGCAGTAAAAAGCAAAAGTTGGCAACAGTGGAGCGCTTGAATTGATTGGCTGAAAATACATGATTGATTTTATCATGTGACTATGACGTCATATGAATTTAGCCCGCTGAAGCCAACATTTTGACTAGTTATTATAGGTGAAATACACTGGTGTCCAAAAGTAAAGTATAATTGATAATTATATGAATAAAGAAGGAACTGTAAATCAGAATGGCGGGAAACGTGATATGCGAGTGCAAAATGGTTATAAAATAAGGAAGCAAATCAAAAGAATGATAATAATTAATTTTATTATCCAAAGTAGCAGTTTGAAAGAAAACTGAGCATAGCAAGGATTCACACTTTAAAGAAAAAATGAAAGAAAACATTAAATAAAATACTCATGCGGTTTAATAAGACGTGTGATCACCTGTGACAGCCAGGCACGCTGCACAGCGATTTACCATACTTGGTATGAGATGATGAATGAGTTGTGGGCTCAAACGGTTCCAAGCTTCTTGGAGAGCTCTCTTCAGTTCTGTAACGGAGCTTGGTGGGTGCGAAAGGGCTGCAATTTGACTCCCGAGCATATCCCATACATGCTCGATTGGATTTAAATCAGGGGAGTTTGCAGGTCACGACATGAGCTGGATGTTTTCCGTTTCAAGGAACTCATCAATCAGCACCGCTCGGTGATATGGCGCATTATCATCCATAAATATGAAGTCAGGACCGACAGCACCTCGAAACAAGTGAACATAAGGTTCAAGAACTTCGTCTCTGTATCTTTGAGCAGTCACAGACCCCGTGTCAAAGAAATGGAGGTCTGTGCGGCCGTCCATCATGATGCCTGCCTATACCATTACTCCCCTTGATGGAAAATGATATCTTTCCGTTATGTTTCTTGGTTCAAAACGTGTTCCACGTTCTCTCCATGTCGTTACCCGCCGAGAATCACTACTCAGACTAAACCGGGACTCGTCACTGAACATCACATTGGCCCACTCTCCCACACTCCAATTATGATATTTCAAACTCCAGTTCAAACGAGCGCGTTTATGCGCAGACGTGAGGGGAATGCAAACTGCTGGTCTTCTGGCATACAGGCCAGCATGATTGAGTCTCCTGTAAACAGTTTGTCTCGAAATTCGTATTCCTGTGGCGACTGTGAGCGCCGAACCCAGTGCTCTGGCAGTACTGCCCCTCTGACGTCGCGCACTTATTACCAGATATCGGTCTTGGCGAGGGGTTGTGACTCTTGGTTGACCTGATACTGGTTGTCGGGTAACATCTCCCGTTCTTTGAAACCTCTGCCACAGTCTTGAGATCACAGACTGGTCTCATTCAGAATTCGAGACACTTCGGTTTGTGATCGTGAGGATTCCAGCATTCCAACGATTCTTCCTTTCGTAAACATGTCCAATTGGTGTCTTTGTGCCATCATTCACCTTGTTTGATGGTTAACAACGTTCCTTCGCACAGCAGTTGCACGAAACTTGTCTGAACTGCCTATGCTGCGTGAATCGGTTTCTCCGCGTTCCGACATGCGCCGGTGTTTCGCGCAGGACGTAGTCGACTGAAAAGTTTTGCATAAACCCAATGTTTAAGAAATTTAGAATAATTTTACGAATATTTACTCCATGTTTTTTACATTTTACGATTTATGCTTAACTTCTTTGGACACCAGTGTATAATACAATTTCTCTTGTTACACCACAAGAAAATGTTATGCTCTGCTTAAATGGTAAGTTAATAACATGAACTGATTTTAAGCGATAAAAATTAATTAATTTTCAAATTCAGAAATAATTATATCATTACATGAATTTGGCACTTTATTGGCAAGATAAGAAATGCAAAGTTTTTAAACATCAAATCCCAAATTTAGAACAGAGGCGAAAAATTAATTCATGGGAAAACTCTACATTTTTAAGTGTTAATGGGCTGTATTTTTTAAAAAAAACAAACGCATTACATAACTTAATGCGTATTTTGTAAAAGAGTATAGCATAATTATCAAAATGTATGACATTTTTACAATCTATATAAAAATAAACATGAGCTAAGATTACGTACTAACTTGTCTTTGCATCCTTCTGCAGATTATAAATTGTATAAATATACATTTTATTCATCTTGCTGTCTTAAAAACAGCACACACTCCTCTCCTCCTCATCTGCTGCACATATTTTATATCTAAAAAGGTAAATTGGTTTTATATAAAAATAAGTACGCGCACAATAAGCGATCAAAAATGCTCTTTTCTGCCATAAAATAACAATAAAGAGCAACTGCATAAATATCAAAAAGATAAAAATAATCTCACAATTGTAGATACGAAAACCACACAAGTTCTTTGTGTGTGTGAGTGCATTCTTTTTATCTCTCGTTGCATACAAGCCACCATAGCTCAGTGGTTAGAGCACTGGTCTTGTAAACCAGGGGTCGTGAGTTCAATCCTCACTGGTGGCTGAGAGGTGTAACTTTTTATGATTAGAATTCTATAGTGTGAAACTTTTAGATATAATTTCAAAAAATTTATTCATTTTGTATTCTGTATTATTTTTTGAAATAATCGATTTTATAACTCTGAATATTGACAGAAAACAAAAATGGATGTTTATTGATATCTACCTCTTGAAAATGCATCGGCTGGGTGACGAAGTTGGGTAGGCACTGGCCTTGTATGTTCAATTTGCGGGTTTGACCAAGGCTTTCTAAATAAGAAGGCTTCGTCAGTCAGAGAGCTAGCTCTAGTCATGTGACTAATGGAGGGAATGATATTTTGTTTTGGCGGGACCCACGATTACTAGCGCTTCCATCTTGTATGGTGATAAAGTTAATATCTGTTCCGAAGTGTGTTTTTTTCAGGATAACTTTACTGTTTTTTCAGGAAGTTCTGGATAACTTTACCATTCAGGATTACTCCTTTATATACCATACAGAAAGGTACGATATTTATATTATTGTGTAACTTTACTGTTGTGTTATTATTGAATTTTTTCTTTTGCTTCTTGAGGACATGGTATAATAAATTGATCCTTAATTATTTGTAAATTAAGATATTTTGTTTTATATGAGAAGTTAGAGTTTAATGTTATATTTTTTTATTCTGTCAAATCTTAGTTATCTTAAAACTTTTTTCATAACTTAACCTAAAGCTGCACACATTTTATAAAAAATGCCTCGTTATTGTTGTGTACCAAATTGTACCTCTAATAAACCAGGGCAGCCCTACGTTTCAGTGTTTCGTTTCCCAAAAGATGAACAGTTGTTACAAACTTGGAAAAAGAAAATTCCAAGGGATTTTAAAAACACTAACAATAGTGTAGTGTGCATTATAAACATTTCCCTGAATCTTTCATTGTAAGAAAAGATAAAATTACAGACAAGACTGGTACTGTTATTGAAATACCTAGAGTGTATCCAAAATTATCAGAGAATGCATATCCTTGCATTTTCCCTGGTTGTCCATCCTATTTAAATGAAACAATTAAAGAACGCTCAGTGACAATTCAACGAAAGGAAAAAATGAAACAATTAGACGAACAACTGTAGACTAATTTTATTAAGAAAGACGAAATTACCAGTTTTGAATATTTAAAAGAAAATCTGTTAATGCGAGAAAATCCTATATCTGATTTCTTATCTAAAAATAATGTTCTAAAACATGATTGTGAAAGTTGCATAACATTTCTTTTTATTAATTGTGAAAATTGTCCTTCTATTTTAAAATCCCTGAAAATAAATACAGATCTCTCTATAGTTATATTTAATAATAATCGTCAATTAAATATACCTTCTATTGGAAAAATTCTTAATAATCCTCCTAGATTAACATATTTCAGTGAATTGCTAAATATTCTTAATACAGTAAATGTCTTTGATGAAATCTGTTCTATTAATTCTATTCCTGATCATGTTATGGCTATTCAATCTTGGGAGAAGTACATTGAAAATTGTAATGCTGAAAATTTTGAGGCGGCAAATTTTATTTTCGAGCAAATGAAATTATTAAATACAAATAAACTTGGCCGTAAGTATAGCAGTAATTTAATGGTTTTTTTCTTTCTGCATGTACATTAAATCTACTGCATGCTATTCCTATGTAAGGGATAAGGGGAATATAATTCTTCCAAGTTTGAGACAGTTACAGAGAGTTGCATCTGGATTAAATGTTACTCCAGGTTTGTCAACTTTGGCGAATGAAACTTATCTACGAGGTAGATGTAAAGAACTAAAAGACCACGAGAAACACGTAATATTACAAATTGATGAAATTTTTATCAAATCAGCGATTACATATAAGTGTAATAAAATTGTAGGACTTACAGAGAGAAAGGAAATGCAGCTACTACAATTCAATGTTTTTTATTCTCTTCTTTATTGAGTAAAAATAAAGAAATAGTATCATTGAACCCTGTAAAGAACATGAATGCTGAATATTTGCATTCCATGACTTGTTTCCATTAGTTTTGTCACTAATGGAAAAGGTAGGTTTTTCAGTTGTTTGTATTATAAGTGATAATAACAGAGTAAGTAGAAATTGTTTTTCTAAATTGTGTAATGGTACCATAAAGAGTGTTATTCAGAATCCAGCTAATAATACAAAAAAATTGCATCTTATTTTTGATTCAGTACATCTTATCAAATCTATACGAAATAATTGGTTGAATCAGAAAGATGCTGATTCTTCTTTAATGTATCCTGATCCTTCAGAATTTTCTCAAACCCGAAAAGCATCTTTTTCATCATTATTTAAATTTTATAACGAAGAAATGAACACTATTGTTAAATTAGCTCCTAAATTATGTTTAAAAGCTTTGAAACCAACAAATTTTGAAAAACAAAATGTTAAATTAGTTTTAAAAGTTTTTGAAGAAAGCAATGTGACTGCACTTAATATATTACAAGATAAATTATATATATATAGGCTACCCAGAAATGTTTAGGGACACTGCAATATTCATCAAACATATTTTATATTTCTGGCAAATAATGAATATTAAAAATCCAACTAAGGGTCAAAATCTTAGATTGAAAAACAGTGTTCCTTTTTCGTCAATAGATGATGATAGATTCACTTTTTTTTTCCAAAATTTGTTCAGTGGCTGAACTGCTGGAAAAATTTAAAACAAAATAAACGAGAAGGTTGTTTCAGCGAGGAAACATTTTTTGCTTTGAGACATGCAGTAAATACCATCCCAGAACTAATAAAGTATCTTTTGATGGAGCAGAATTTCAAATATGTTAAAACTGGAAAGTTCCAAACTGATCATTTAGAAGCTAGATTTGGGCAATACAGACAAATGTCCGGATCAAATTATCATGTTACTGTGCAAGAAATTTTGCAAGCTGAAAAGAAGTTGCGCATTAAAAGTGTGTTAACTTTGCACTCGGATAAATATGGTACTATTTCACTAAAAAATTTAATTTCTAATCAATCAGGTGAGATATTTAATGTTAAAGTAGATATTAAAGATTTCAAAGAAATATTAAACACTACAAATATAAATCAGATGATATTTCAATAGAAGAGTATCAAGTTTTAATGTACATAGCAGGTTATTGCGTGCACAATATAAAATTCGAATGCTCCGATTGCAAATATACATTTGTTTTAGACAAGCAGATTAATTTCGACTCAGAAATTGTCGAAGAGACAAAATATTTGAGACTTCTGGATAGAGGAGGTTTAAAAATGCCCACAGATATTGTTATGAAAGTCATTTCAACGCAATATTTCATTTTTAATTTGCTAATATCGAAAACATTTGAATCAAAGTTTCTTAAAGTTGATTGCCAGTTATCTTGCTTTACAAGCATAACACAAGCATATCTGGAATTACATGAGTTGTGGAATGTCTTGCATTCGTTTCATTCACCTTGTGTGAATTGTAACATACCTGCATTTTCATATTTTAAAAAAATATTCATTACATTCGGGAATATATGTTTCATTTTTTGTTATTTAAAATGAAGAAAACAATCAAGGTAAAATGGCTTACCTTGTCAATGGAGGGCTGCCACACAGTGATGCAAATCAAAGTCCATGAATAAAAAGTCCTTTTGTGAATTTTATATGTTTTTAATTTTTACAGCACACATAACAAAAATACTTGGGACATTACACGACACTAATTAAACTAAACAAATAACATTTATAAACATCTTTATCGACTTTAGGTTTTACCGCGTAGTTTCCGTATGTTTGCTCTACGCGTCCATTTTAATTCTGAATCAATTCGTTCCTTTTACAAAGGTGGCGCTGCTGTCGCTTTAAGAAGATGGGAGTTTGTGACACTCTCCCACCTTTGGATTCGAAGATGTAGAAGAATCCAAAACAGCAGTCACAAGAGTAAGAATAAATGTCCTGAAAAAGACTAAAAAACAGATTAAAATAACTATAAGAAATAAAATTAAAGTCCATAAAAGTTCAAATATGAGTCCAAAATTAGCATGATAAAAATCATGTGTTCATGATAGTTTATGGATTATCAAGTCTCTTGGTTTGTTTCAAAAGTCTTCCATAACGAGAACGGAGCACTCCTTGGACCTCAGGGATTTGATCTTGATCGAGGCAAGAACCATTCTCTACATCTCTTTCTGTTGATGACAAAGAGTCAGCTGTAGTCACTTCTAGCGGATAGAGTTTCTGAATTGGTCTCATAACACTTCCAAATTGTGTTTTCACTTCCACTACACGCACTCTTCCGTCTTTTCCTTTATACAACCTTGTGACTTTACCTAGTGGCCAGTTGATTCTTTTGTTGTTGGTATCACCAATTAGAACGAGATCACCTTCTTTAATGAACGACTCTCTTTTAACTTTTGAATAATCTTTCAATATCCCTAGATACTCATTTCTGAAGCGGTTTCGCAGATCTTGACGCAATTTCAGTCTATAAGCACACCTCTTGTTCAATCTTTTTGAATCTATCATGTCCAGATCTGGAACACCAACCTCTCTAATTTCCTGGAGAAACATAGATGGTGTAAGTGCTGATAGTTCATCAGGATCCTCTGAGAGGTATGTTAAGGGGCGAGAATTAATTAAACTCTCTGCGTCGCATAACGCAGTGACCAATTCTTCTTCGTTCAAACAAGCTCTCCCCAGAACTTTTCTCAAAATACTCTTCAATAATCCTATCAGCCTCTCCCAGAAGCCACCCCACCAGGGTGCAGCAGGAGGACTAAATTTCCAGGAAATTCTTTTTTCTGATGCAAAATTTTCGATTTTTTCCCAGTCAATATTCTTTAAAAAATTGGCTGTGCCCACAAGATTCCTTCCATTGTCAGAATAAACAGTGGAAGGACGTCCTCTTCTAGCTATGAACCGCCGAAGAGCCAGTATAAAGCATTCGGTGGACAAAGATGACACCAGCTCTAAATGCACAGTTCGGTAAACAGCACAGGTGGCAAGCACTATCCAGCACTTTTTGTCATTTTTTAGGAACAAAGGTCCACATAGGTCAATCCCAGTAACTTCAAAGACAGCAGAATCCCTGACTCTGTCTTCTGGAAGAGGAATGCTCACGGCTTCCAATGGACGGGCAGAAAATCTTCTACACTTGGCGCATTTTCTAATCACGCCTCGCACTGTCTTTCTGCTCTTAATTATCCAAAAGGATTCTCTGAGGCATGACATCAGTGTCTGAGTACCTGCATGTTCTAACTCTATGTGTTTACTCATTATCAATTTTTCGACCATTTGATGCTTGTGGGGCAACAGTACTGGAAATCTAAAAGTCTGTAAATCTTTCCTCGATGCAATTCTAGTTTCAACTCGTAGGAGATCATCATTGTCTTTCACAATTCGCAAGTTCAACTTCTCTTCTCCTGAAAAAACTTCTCTCTGTATTTCCTTCAAAATTACTTTTTCTGATGCTTTAATTTCGTCTGTTTCCAATTTTCCCTTTTTCCTGTCAATAGGGTTTCCTTTCACATTCTTACAAAATCGGAAGACATATGCCATTATTCTTAAGATTTTGTTAAAAGAAGATATTTTCTGAAAAAATGTAAATCTACAAAGGTCTAAAGAAGTAGTTGTGAGTACAGTTCTTCTTCTTTCGGAAATGACTATTTCCATATCGGGCTTTATTTCACTAGGTGGCCATTCTTCATGGGTAGTTTTAACCAGTCGGGTCCCTCCCACCAATGGGATTTCAATAAGTCTTTAGGATTGCACTCCCTTGAGGGCAAATCTGCTGGATTAAATTTCCCTTGAATATGTCGCCAAGCTGCTGGATCCGTCAATTTCCGTATTTCATTGACTCTGTTAGCTATAAACGTAGCCTAATTGTCTTGTTTCTTTATCCAGAATAACGCATTCATTGAGTCTGTATAGAAGAAAGTTGGCACGTTTTTTAAGTTAAGATCTTCTTTTACATTGTAAGCGAGTCTGGCTCCTATGGTACACGCAAGGATTTCTAATCTGGGAATTGTAATCGATTTTATGGGCGCTACCTTTGACCTAGCCTGCAGTAATTGACAGTTAACGATACCCTCATGACTATTTCTTATAAAAATTGAAGCTGCATAAGCAGACTTGCTAGCATCTACGAAGACATGTAGAGTACCACTCTTATTTAGTTCAGGTAGTTTTCTCGGGATTTCTATATCTTTTAGGTAACTTAGCTCATTAGCCCACTTTAGAAATTTTTTCCCTAAAATATCTGGAAGCTCTGTGTCCCAATTAATTTTCTCCCTCCAACAATCCTGCAAGATTAACTTAGGAACAAGGGTAATGGGACAAGTGAACCCAATGGGGTCAAAAATTTGACTCAACATAGACAATACGTTTCGTTTGCTAAGCACGTATTGGTTTTGCTCTTTTATCTCACAAGATAGGGTATCACTATATAAATTCCATTTAAGTCCCAAGACTGAGACAATTTCCTTAAATTCATCATCAGACAGGTTCAATATTGAATTTTCCTCATTACTACCTGGTCGATTATGTTTCCATCCCTTAGGTCAAACTGAGCAGAAGCCATTAATTCTTTAGATACCGTAATGAAGGAGTTTAACTCGCCGATAGTATTTACACTCGCAACGCAGTTATCTACATACATAGATTCCCTTAACTTAGCAGCTATTCCCCTTTGGGATTCGTCCGCATTTCCTAAATGGTAACTGATTGTGGCAGCAAGTAAAAAAGGGCTCGCGTTCACTCCGAAAACAACACGACAATGTGAATAAACAATAAGTTTTCTTGGATCACCCTCCTCCCACCATAGAACCGGAGAAATTTTTTATCAGAGGGAGCAACTTTTATTTGGAGAAATGCTCGTCGTATATCCGAAATCACTCCATATTTTCCCTGCCGAAATCTGTTAAGAAGCTTAGGGATCAATTCCAAATAATTAGGCCCCTTTTCAATACAATCGTTCAGCGACCCTGAATTTCTTTCTTTGGCTGACGCATCAAATACTGGACGAATTCTAGTGGTGGAATTTTCTTTAAAGACGGGTCGATGTGGTAAGAAATGGCCCTTTTCCCTAGCAAGTTCCTCTGGTTCAACAGATTCTATAATTTTCTCAGAGACCCATTCCTTAAATATATTTTCATACTCCTGTAAACAATTTCTTTTTTGTAAAGACCTTACGCAAGACTTTAATCGTCTTTCGGCAATGTTTCTATTATCCGATAATTCAGGATGAACCTCTAACCATGGGAGTGACACCTGATATCTAACCCTCGTCATCTCTTCTTAATGAACGCACAAAATGATCCTTCGCCGCTTCCTCAATTTCCGATTTCGACTGGGAAATACTCGGTTCTTTAATTCCCAGCGAATCAAGTGACCATAGGTCACAAATTCTCAAATCACTAACATGAAGTGATAAAAGAACTTCACTAGCGCTGCAACCTTCCCCCGTTCTCCCCATTATAGTCCATCCGAAATAAGTATTCATCGCAACGAGTCCACTTGGCAGATTCTTAATTTCCCCTGTAAACAGTTTCCCTGCATAGTCCGCACCTATCAATCCGTGGATTTCATTAACGTTACTTTCATATAAACAGAAGTTTTCATTTACCGTTAAATCACTAAGGTCGATTCCATAATTTTTAATTTCTTCTATAAGTTTCATATTTTCTAGTTTTGGAATCGGTGCGCAAATAGTTTTTTGTTCCATTACATTAAGCGCGCAATCGAAACTATTATCTACATTACTCAGATTAATAACATATTTTTTATGTTTCTCTTTTTTCTGCAATCCCCCAAACAACCCATGCACAACAGTTTCATGTCCTATATCCTTTAATTGTAATTTACGCGCCGCGAATTCTGAAATGTAACTACCTGATGAGCCAGAATCTATAATTAATCTAATCATATGTTTTTGTTTAGCTCCTGAGATCTTAACAATAATCGTTTGTAACATCACTCGCTTTCTAATAGAAGCATTACTCAACGCGCTGTCATTATTTTCTGTTTTTGAAAAATCCTCCCGCGCTTTTCCTTTTCCCATGCACATTACAGTCACGTGCCTCCCAGAACATAAATCGCACTTAACATTTGCCCTACAAGACGAAGAAAGATGGCGTTTTTTATTTTTATGATTCAAGCACCTAAAACAAGAACCAGCTCGCTTACATATTTCTACCTTCTCTTCCAAACTTAAATGATTATTTATACAAGAGACTGCAGCATGTCTATTGGATTTACAAAATAAACAAATTTGATCGTTTTCAATTTTCCTAGACGGAACAGACTCATTAATTAACATTGATGCCGTAGGTTGGCGCCGATATTCAGTATGATTCATTTTTGTTCGAGGTTTCATTTCCGGAATAGAATTATTTATATTTAAAAAGGTTCGTTCTCTTGCAGTGAGTTGTGAAGACAAAAAATCTGTTAATATATCGATTTCGCAATCAGAAGTATTACTCGGTAATTTATTATATTCCAAAAGAAGGTCAAGTGGCAATAATTTTGTTAAAATGGGAACCAAAATACTGGAATAGCTATCTTTTTTTACAGATAAACTTTCTAAACTTCTGATATTTTTTTGTATATGATTAAAGAGGCTACGAAAACTTTTGACATCATTTGAGTTTTTTAATGGGCTGGTTTGGAGTAGTTTATCGATGTGTACATTAATTAAAACTTTTTTATTACCGAATTTTCTTTCAAAATATCAATTGAGTGATCATAATGTTCGGCTGTTAATTCTAATCCGTCGATTAAGCTAAATGCAGAACCTCCCAAAAATGATCTTAAATAATTAAATTTATCAATTTTGCACACATTATCATTCTCGTGAATGGCAGATTTAAATGCATTCCAAAAATTTAACCATTCACTAATTTCGCCATAGAATTTAGGGATAGTTAATTTTGGTAATTTGATGCGTTCCTTTTCCTTTGTTTGTGTTTCGTTTTGGCTCGAGCTGTTTAGAGATATATTGCTATCTTGCCAAGAATTATTAGCGTTGGATCCTTTACTAATTTTTTGAATTAATTTTCGTGTTTTGAATCGCGTTCTGGTTATTTTTTCTTTATATTCTTCTATACTTTCAAATTCAACTTCTATTTGATCAACTTGAATCAGACTTTCAATTTGGGAGTCAATTAATTTTAATTCTTCGCCCCTTTCAGTTAAAAGTTCGATAGATTCTTCTAAATCCTCGACTGTTATGTCTGGCTTTAAGATATCACTTTCGATTTTTGTTATTTGTTTCGTTACTGCTCCTCGTAAACAACCGCGCTTACGTTTCAATTTATTTAGTTCATCTGAATCAGTTTGACTTGGAGATTGTAATGCCATTTTTGTTCACTTCAGTCTATACAAAGTTATTTTAAATCGTGAAATTTATATCAATAATTGTATAGATATCAAATATATCAATTTCTCAAAAGATTATTATGTGCGAGAGTCTTTTGTTTTCAAGCATGCAAAATATCATATAAAAGTTATTCTTTTGCACATATAAATAAAATGTTCACAAAGTACTTTTTTAAGTGGCAGTCCCTGTTCGGGCGCCAGATTTCATTTTTTGTTATTTAAAATGAAGAAAACAATCAAGGTAAAATGGCTTACCTTGTCAATGGAGGGCTGCCACACAGTGATGCAAATCAAAGTCCATGAATAAAAAGTCCTTTTGTGAATTTTATATGTTTTTAATTTTTACAGCACACATAACAAAAATACTTGGGACATTACACGACACTAATTAAACTAAACAAATAACATTTATAAACATCTTTATCGACTTTAGGTTTTACCGCGTAGTTTCCGTATGTTTGCTCTACGCGTCCATTTTAATTCTGAATCAATTCGTTCCTTTTACAAAGGTGGCGCTGCTGCCGCTTTAAGAAGATGGGAGTTTGTGACAATATGTTTAAATAATTATTCAAAAAAGCGCAGTGAAGAAATTTTAACTGTCAAGGATAACCAAAAAATAAAGAAATTAAGGCCAATTAAATTATTTTATATTTTTCTGCTTTATTTAAATCTTCAATTATCGATTCGAATATTATTCATTGTGCATGCATATCCTAGTAATTAATTTTTTTATACTTTTTACATTTTATGAACATGTTTAATTGTTTACATTATTTGAAGAAAAATTCCATTTATTTACGTTATTTGTTTAAATTATTTTCATAAAGATTTTAGCATTCAAAGTATGTAAAATGTTATTTTTTTAAATTAATTTCAAAACTTTTGTTTGATTTTTAGTTGTTTTTACCGTAGCATATATTTAATTTTAATGCATAAAAATAATGTAATTAATAGTTTAAATAATATCATCACAATTGCTAAAGACTCCAAATTTGAACCTTATCAGTATGTTGCCTCATTAATGATATATTCCATGAAAAGGTTTTTTTTCCCAAGATTATTTATAGGTAAGTGTATTTACTAGTGTATATATATATTTTTAGTGTATAATCTAAAATCTATATTTGCTATATAATTACTATGATGTCTTAAAACTGTTTGCGTCATTTCTATATTTGTATATATTTTTGAATACAGTTTTTTATATAATAATATGCCTCTAATGCTTTACTTTTCATATTTTCTTTGCAAGTAAATGTTTCTTTTTATATTTTAATTCATTGAAATTATTTTATATTTTTGAATATTGAATGAATGAATTATTTTAATTAATATATATTTTTGACATATAATCCAGAATCTATTTTTGCTTTATAATTACTGTGGTGTCTAAAACTGTTTGTCATTTCTATATTTGTATATATTTTTGCATGCATTTTTTTATAATATGCTTCTAATGGTTTACTTTTCATATTTTCTTTATAAGTAAATGTTTCTTTTTATATTTTGTTTGCTTGAAATTATTTTATTTTTGAGTATTGAATGAATGAATTATTTTAATTAATATATATTTTTAACATATAATCCAGAATCTATTTTTGCATGCATTTTTTCATAACATGTCTCTAATGGTTTTTTACTTTTCATATTTTCTTTACAAGTAAATGTTTCTTTTTATGTTTTATTTGATTGAAATTATTTTATATTTTTGAATATTGAATGAATATTTATATATAACATATTTTTAACATGTAATCCAGAATCTATTTTTGCATGCATTTTTTTATATATATATATAATTCTTTCTTTTGCTATGATTCATTGATTCTATGAGCATATAAAAAAATGTCCTTTCACAGGAAAAAGGAACTCCAGCAAAATGTTTGTGAATTTACATGATTTTTTTTATTAATATGCCTCTAATATTCTACTTATCAAATTTTCTTTGCAAGTAAAGTTTTTTTAAAAATTTTATCTGGTAGAAATTATTTTACATTGAGTCAGTTTTTTTCTTAGATTTTTCTTTTACTGTTATGAGCCTTTCACGAGTGATATTTGTCCCTTTTCCGGGAAAATATTAGACATCATTCTAGCATTTTAATACATAACTTTCATCGGAAAATATTCCAAGTGAGAACTAACAAAAATCAATAAAATGTGGAAATATTAGTCTATGACCTGAAAAGAAATAAATGTCCTAAGCTTTATATTCCTCACAAAGCGAGTACGCGTAGAAAAGTCTTCCCTCCTTTCGTGACGTCATATAATGGCTGTCACAGCCTGATGTCTTCAAGATAGCCTTGGTTTGACCCCAGCCCAAGTCGGCGGAATTTTATGTCGCAGAAAATCGATAGAGGCCATTAGTATGACTATACAGCATGTTAAAGATTCCTAGAGTTCCTGTTTGGTTTGTGTTCTCTCTACAAAATAAAGTTCCTTATACAATTTTGCATCGTCAGAGCTTAGTGCCTCCCTCTGGGCAGGAAACTGGACATTAAAATTACATTGCGGCTATATATATATATTAGTATCCACCAATATGGTGCCGCATTAAAAAAAAGATACCAGCTCCCGGTGAATGTACAATGTCTGCAATGGTAAAATACCAATCCGCGCAGCCCCATTTGGAATAAAAAGTTTGGTAGAACATAGATTGAATTTGAAGCTAATAAATAATGTGGAATTATATAAATACACTTGCTAGAAAAAGTCTACGTTTACCCGTAAGAAATCATACAGCAAAGGTAAAATTTAATAGAAATATAACTTTTTTTTCCTTACAATTTCATGAATTTGTTTACTGTTATCTAGTTATTGAGCATGCAAGAATTCGTTAATTTTGAATTGAAACTACTTAAGATAATGAGAGTTTTGTAGCAAAGCAACACAAATAGTAGGTAGAAAAATTCTGTTTTCACTATTTGAATATTCTTGATTCCTAAAATTTTTATCAACAGACGTTTTAGGTTAACAGAGTTTTTGCATTCAGCTATCAAGTAAAATAGCGTAAGAAAATTGAGAAGCAAAAATTTTTGCGCTTTTGTGAGATACGAAGGACATGGAAAGTAAAAGGAAGGAAATTAGTATCAGTAAGCTTAAAATCACAGTGAGTGCAACTCAAATAGCAAGAGACATTCACGAGAAGTTTAACAAAAACATTTGGGCAGATACTGGAAGAAAAATCTTGAAAAAGGCCGGATACCGTAGTCGAGTGACTCGCAGAAATCCTCATATTCCAATGACCAACCGGCTTACACGGATAGCTTTTGCAAAAGAGCATATACATAAGCCTCCGGAGTTCTGGAGGACTGTGATATTCTCTGACGAGAGCAAATTTTGCATTTTCGGCATAAAAAGTCGTAAATTGGTATAGAGAAAACCTTGCACAGCGCTTCAAAAAAAAGCATTTAGTACCAACAGTAAAGCACGGCGGCGGAGGGGTCATGGTGTGGGGAGCAATAATGTCAGCAAATTGGAGTATATCGAATCAATTATGAACAAATATGATTACCTTGATGTCCTAAAAAACAATTTAAAGGAAAGTTGCTACCAAACTCGGCATAGGATCATCGTTTCGTTTCCAACACGACA
>BMAO01037368.1:0-15640 GCA_019973975.1 Trichonephila clavata
ACGTCTTTTGGTGGTACCACGGATCTTGACGAAATAAGGTAAACACGCGTTTGGCGTGAGGCTCCTGGTAGAGGATGCCCGCTCGCACCTGGCCTTGTTGAGCGGCATATTCCAACGCATCGGGTTTCTCGGCAGCGTCACGGGCACCACGGTGGAGGAGAGGTGCTCTGGAAGGCATCCATGCTGCAAACTGCGAGAAGCGTCGACCCGCGTCCTCCTTTTATAGACGTGTTAGGCGTCAGTGAAAATGGGGTTGAGAGGTTGGTGGAGTATGGAACACATGCCTTGCACGGCAATCCAGCGATGACATTGCGTCTGGTGGCAAAAGGACATTCGCCTCGTGCATGGGATTTCAAGAGCATGACGGGGATGCGTTTGAAAGGACTGAAAGCGCTCCATTTTGCTTGAATGTCTTTAAAATCTTGCTTGGAACGAGAATCGGTCACACAGAGGTGCCGACATTGAGATAATGTAAAGAGTTGAACACTTTATGCGCCTCGACGCGATCCGAAGCATACGAGACGACCCCGTTGGTGAGCGTGAAACCATGGTCTCGGAGACACAACACGGCCAGACCGTGCGTATGGAAAAGACTTGAGCGTGGTGCTGGGGAAATCGATAAGCATAAGGAGGGCGTCGTCGAGACGAGAGAAACGACGTCGTCGAGGGTCTTGGGGAGAGTTTAGTTTTGGGGGCTCATGAGAAGACTCTGGGTGTGAAGGAGAACCCATGGAGGGCAAAGGGGAACCAGGGTCGGATAACAGGCTCAACACATTGTCCGGGTCGGTCATGTTGAAAAAGAGAAGCTGCAAATTTTGTGCTCTGAAATGTAATCTGTCAAGTGTTTGCTCTTAAACATTCTCTCTCAAAAAAAAAAAAAAAAAAATTTTTTTTTTTTTTTTTTTTTTTTTTTTTAATAAGGATAATTAATTTCTGTCTAGCTAGAGTTTTCTCTTCTTGTGCTGCGTGGACTCTGTGTTCTTTTCAAGTTTAAAAGCCTTCTACCACCCCCTCATTTCATTTACTCGTCTAGTGTAGTGTGCTTTGAAATTTTGTTTCTTTTCAATCGATCGTGTCCGACCATGTCTGCTGTTTCGGATGCATGTTATTGTGAACAAGATTGTTTAGTGTGTTCTCGGGGAAAAGAGTCCCCTCATGATTGTGTGATTCACGTTTTATTGAAATCGATGGTGTTTCAAGAACGAGTGATGCGCGGTGAACCCACCGAAGCACGATTGAAAGAAATTTTAGAGATTGGACAACACTATTTACCCCGGGCCATGCATTGGACGGACGAAAATAGTAAACGTTGGCAAAGGATGTATGACGAGATCCAGAGTGGGTTTCCCAAACCTCTGTCGGAAGCGAATAAAGTTTAAAAGATTTGTCAGAAGCACATAAAATTTGAAAAATCTCGCAAACAAAGTTTGAAATATCTTTCAGAAGGAAAGTTTGAAATATTTGTCAGACGCACATAACATTTGAAATATCTTTCAGACAAAAATAAATTAAAAACTTTCAGAAGCAAAAATAAAGTTTAAAACATCTTTCAGAAGCACATAAATTTAAACATTTATCAGAAGCAAATAAAGTTTAAAACATTTATCAGATGCAAATAAAGTTTACAACCAATCTCTCTAAAAAAAAAAAAAAAAAAAAAAAAAAAAAAAAAAAAATTTTTTTTTTTTTTTTTTTTTTTTTTTTTAGAAAGATTGGAGAGTGTTTAAAAAGGTTGAGCCTTTCACTCGAGCTTTCATTTGGTTTCTCTGTTGTCAACATTTCTTATTCTCTTCATGATGACCTCGTTCGATTCTCTCCTGGGTGAATTGGAAAAAAAATTTCTCCCAGGTTTGCGAGACAACGTCTCACGCTGGTCGTCTTATAGACGACGCTTGCAACGTTTAGCGGGTATTGTGAAATTTCAACAACTCGCGACCCACTTTCCCATTCCCGTCCAGGTGGTCTTGAGCGAGCATGGATTCCATCTTTCCGATTGTGTCTATAGTGCAGATGCCTGCACGGAAGGACCCGACACTTGCCATTGTTTTAATGTCTTTGACGCCCCGAACACTATTTTATCGTGAAACGCTTCAATCATGTCGTCGTACGGGACGGGTCTTTACACTCGCTCGAATGTTTGACACGAGCTCACTGTCAATGTTGGAGACAGGGCCCGTGGATCCTACTCTTTCTGCCACCTTGAAAGGGCTTCGCGGGACCGGAGATGATGCCATCCATTTTGAAAGAACCCTCACAGGATCTTCCTCCTGTCTAGCCAATCCAAAAGCACTTTCTGCGCGTCGCTCTTCTCTCAAAAGCACGATTCGGACGCCTTTTTGCCTCATACGAGACAATGGAGTCTGACAAAGCCTTTCAAATCTACCTGGCCGAATACCACGAGGCCATTTGGCCGAGTACATTACTTTTATGATGCAGTTTCGAGCCCAGTTACAGACTCTCACTCCGTCCGACGTCATTGCTCTTTCCCCGTGGACCTGGGAGACCTTTTACGAAAAGTGTTGCCCCATCCCGAGCCCATCGACGACCTGCCCACCTTTGAATGTCTCACCTCTTCTGAACCTTCCGAACTTTACAGTGATTACCTCGAACAGCAGGCGGCCCAAGGCAAGGGGCCTTTCTGCAAGCTCTGTGGACGGTCTTGGCCCTTCCCAAATTGTATCGATTGGCGTACAAGGCCTGGAGGCGACATGGACCTCAACCGTTGGCCCTTGGATTCTCTTGGCTCAAGCCGTCTTGGATGGCTGTTTTGCACTCAAATGGCCCGAAAGCGTCTTCCAAATACCCGAGACGTGTTCCATCTGTCTGAGTCCGATGCATTGGCCAGAAAAGACACATTGTGGCCATGTATTTCACATGCGGTGTTTACTGCAACACCTGGAGGTGAGGAATACCTGTCCTCTCTGCAGGGCGCCCAACCCCATACGAGCAGCCTCGTAGAGGACAGGGATTCCCAGAAAAATGGGAGATGGATGACTGGAAAGGAGCATAGCTCGGGACCAGTCATTCATCTCCCATTTTTTTGGGCTACTCTCAGAGTCAAGGTTGGAAACGACAAGAAAAAAAACTCTGACACAATTGTTGGAACATTGTGCAAGACCAATAAAATGTGAAAGATGAAAAGCAAATCAGGGTGACATTCCATATAGTATACAAATTGAGGGTTTGGAACAGCCATGGGAGAATGTTTGCTGGAGCTCGGGACCATGAATCATTCTTCCATTGGGGGGGTTTGGAAACGACAAGAAAAAAAAAACTCTGACACATTGATCCAGACTGTAGCTGGAACATTGTGTGTAAGATTCACAATGGAAGGTTGACACATTTTTTGAGACTGTCCCTGGAACATTGTGTAAGATTCACAATGGAAGGCTAATAAAATAAAATATCGCAAAAGCCAAAAAAAGAATGTGAGGCAAGTTTAAAATATCTTTCAGGAGCTTGACAACCAAACTCTTGGCAGAGCTCAAAAAGTTAAAAAAAAAAAAAAAAAAAAAAAAAAAAAAATTTTTTTTTTTTTTTTTTTTTTTTTTTTTTTTTTTTTTTTTTTTTTTTTTTTTTTTTTAGAGAAGTTTACACGATTTAGTTTCAAAGGTTTGCTAGTAAACTTGAAAGTTGAAAGATGGCTGAACGAGGTCGAACCAACCTTTTTACAGTATTGTTTTTCCAACGCCATGTATTGAAAGAGATTCTATCCACTCTTTTTCCTTGCAACAAATTTTTCAATATTTTATTTTCAACTGACATGTTTTGTACTTTAGCGTTCAACTCATATTCTTTTGTTTTCAACTCATATTCTTTTATTTTCCATTCATATTCTTTTGTTTTCCATTCATATTCTTTCATTTTCCATTCATATTCTTTTGTTTTCAACTCGTCAAATTCCTTTTTCAACACGACTTTTCCCCTTTGAATCAAATCTCTTTCCTCGGCTCCCTCCTCGACATACACTATTTTATTATCGTATAGATTCAAATGCAGAGGTTCCTCCGTTTCCTCGTAGCGCGGATACAAGGGAATCACACAATTTAAACATTTCCAGCCCGGATCGGACATTATACCATGGGTCCCGTACACGCTTGGCAGCCCAACATTTTTACTTCCAAGTTGCTCCCACAATAATTTTTCTATTCCCCCTGGAAAGAAGGTACTGAGAAACGCAATACTATACGGGTGCAAGGGTCGATTGATGTGAACATGAGACGCTTAAATTGTCAGGACCCTGGTCACACGAGGGTCCACTCACGTAGACGAGGGTTCACATCTCACGCCAAGAGGGCAACGTCGTGAGATGGCTCGCCTCCAATGTTCCAACAACACCCCTATTGGAATGATTCTCTGTCTTTTCTCGACATACCAACGTTGTAATGCCTACACTTTATAGTTCGCTGCTTTCGCCCAGCTTGACTAGTCTCATTGTCCCTCCCTGACCTACCTCCATGACATGGGTCATTGCCCAGCGGGACAAGTCTCCATTTCATTTGTCCCCTCATCCAGGATGAAACAATTTTTTGTTCTCGCGCCCCATATTTTTTTCAGAGGAAAAAATTTTCAATCAACACACCCCAAGGGACACGATTCTGACCCCCTTTCCAAAAAGGTCGTTTTCCATTTTCAATCATTTTTGGAAAGGGTCACGGTGCTCGACTATTTTTTCGACCGACTGTAGTTGAATCAAACATGTGGCTATTTGTTTTGTATACCATCACGTGATTATGACGTCAGGTGTATCGAGTCCATTAGGGCATTTTGAGTTTTTCAACAGTTTTAAATTAACTTTTTTCAGACGCTTTATTTTTGAAATTAATTTCAGACATAAGTTTTGTTGAAAAAAAAGGAACATCTGTAACAATTAAATTTCTCACTTTATATTTTTAGTTGGCTTTAAAATAATACTGAATAACAATACTTATTTGTTTTTTGATGGATTGGCAACATGTTCTTTAAATACTAAAAATCATCAACATGTCGACTGATACCGCTGTGCCGATGGAAACCAGTGATGTAAGTCTTATTTTATTTAATTTGAATGAAAATTTCAAATGAAATATTGTCTGATTTCTTCTTAGCTACACTTAATTTTCTTTTACTGTGATATTTATGAAAGAAAAATGGAAATTCTTTCTGTAATGAGTTGGATCCTTTATTGAATGACTTGCGTTTCTGAATCCCATTGTATGTTAGTTTATTTTGTTATTTCCAATTAAGATGTTTGTATTTTGATTCTAAAAATTTTTGCTTTCTAACTTTTATTTAAGGTGTGATGTGCTTACTTTTCTATGCATCATTAATAATTGACTATATAAATGCGAATGTGTATTTTCTTAAGAATTGTTTATCTTTGTTGTTAATTCTTTTTTTTATTTATCATTTTCATAATTTCCATTGATTATACTTGTATGATTTGCAAAAATTGTTTAAAGTTAGTCGACATGCATTGACAAATTATTAATTTAGAAATAGAGTAAAAGTAAATTCTTCATCTTGGAATGTGTCACTTCTTTAATGTCTCAATATTTTTCTTATTTTCGTTCGTAAGTTTTTTTTTTACACTTGTTTATAATGAATTTTTAAAGATGAAGTGAAAAATAGTTTGGAATGTAACGGATTTTTATATAATTTGAGAGCAGTCATGTTGAGAACTTTGATGTTTTTCACTAATTTTTTAAAAAATAAAATAGTCACTATTATCAACATAAGCAAATAATGTAGATAGATTTTCTTTAGTCTGAAAATTAACAAGTGCTCGTCATTGGTTCATATTACATGTCATTTTACCCTTTGTTGCAGTTCTGTATGTTACTTATTCTTGTTTTTGAGCTGATTATTTTGATAACTGATAATCAGTGATTTCTCAGTTAGAATTGAGATTTTCTTTCCTTATCCTTCGAGGTAATGAGTTTTATATTAATAATGCAATACAAATTTGAAGAGTTGGAGTTAAGAATGACATGGTGCAGTAATTATTTAATCCTGGGAAACTTAATTGGATAACTCAGATAAATTGAAATGCAAAATACTTTGAAAAAATTTTGTATTTTGTTAATTGATATCTGTATTATTTGTTAAAAGCTGATGATTATTTTGGTTTTGAAGACAGGTTTAAAAATGCATAGTCAAACACAGCAAATTCTGGCTTATACTAATTGTCAATGCTCATAAGTGATCCTTTTTTAATGTCATAGCTTATATGGATTGTAAATTTTTTTATTAGAGAGCTCTATTTTTAAGTAACATACTTCCAATTTTAGTAAAATCCTAGTCCAGCTTTTTACTTATTTGGTACCTAAAATTTTTGCCAAATCTGACAAGAAAAACACATATTTGGTTGAATTGTCAAATCGGCCACTTATCCTGCCAAGTGTTTTCTTGCCAAATTGATAAGTGCGCCAATTCTGGTAATCCTTTTGATTTTTGTATCAGTGAGGAAGAAGTCGGATCGTGTTGTGGTAGGGTTGCTACTCCAAAACGCAAAACACAAAAACACGCCAAATTAGCGAGCAGTGGCCAATTCGACAATTTCACCCATATTTTTCAAATAATTTAAAATGCTATTTCCAAATTGCAATGAGGAAAAAGGTGAAGAAAACACATTTTCAGGTAGATTTGAGTAACTATACTAAAACTATGGATATTTAAACAGTTTTGAAAGTTACCTTATTTTGATTCTTGACACTTTCGTTCACTAAAGCAGTCATTTGAACCTCTCACAGTATATACCAATCCACTACAATATTTTTGTTCATTTCCAAATCAAGCACCATGAATCATTAATCAGTCTGCCAAACCACTATCTTGTGAGATGCAAAATATCACTTATGTACAAGCTTTGGACACTGAACCATTTTCTGTACCTTATGTTTTCATGTACTCATCATTCTTCTGGCTTCATCATGCCATTTGTAACTATCAGTTATTCTCTTTCTCTTGAACACTTTTCAGACATTCATACTTCAATCATACACCAATCAATCGTTTCTTTTTTAACTTTTTTATTTTAAGGGGAAAAAAATCCTGCTATAGCTTTACTTTCAGCCATTCTTGCAAAACAATCTGTCTTCATGACCGTCGCCTCAAAACTAGTAGAGGAACCAGTCTAGGTCAAGTTACATTTTCCTCTTCATTGGCAGGGTTACCAACTTAGTGCAAAAATCTTGCCAAGATTTGGCAATATATTGTCTATCTGCCTAAAATCCCTAAAATCTAACTCCACTAACAAATATTTGTTGTATGTTGAGTGTTACTATTGTAAGTCTTGGTTTTTATAATATTAATTTCACAGAAATTACACAAGAAAGATTTTGAGAGTTAACTCACCTTGTTTGCTTTTAGATTTCAAGTAGTGTCTTTTATGCTTTTAAATTTATTATTGTGCTAATAATTGGTTATAAAATGTATTCTTTATTAGATATGTGTTTAGTTTCAAACTTTTATATACTTCTGGAAGTTTTAAATGTTTCTCCATTCACCTTCAAAGAAGGATCCATTTGGCATAAAATTAGCACTATGCATAAATATTGATAAGACATGCTAGTGAATTACTCTACAAGACTTATATAAATCATGTGTGTTCATATCACAACTTATTAGCTCTATATGAAGGAAAAACAGAAGACATTTCTTAAAGACCAAAATTGTGATTTCCTTTCTCCTCCCCCCTCAAGAAATTTTGTTTGGAAAACATGGAAGTTAACCAAACTTTTTTCTGAGTTAAGCACAGAAAAATTGTGGTTTTTAACGATTATGGGTTAACTTCCTGAGAAATTGGTGCTTATATAAATGTCACAGTATTGTTAATATGGAATCAATGGATAATGGTGTAGCCAATTTGAGAAACATTGATGCTTAAGTAACTAAGTACTAAATTTGGTAATCTAAATGTGCTGTGTGTATAAAATTTGCATTTCTTGATTCTTGGAAATCATATGAATTAAGCTTATTGAATCAATGAAAAAATCTTGATCCTTTGTGAAAAATTTAAGTCTACTACTACTTTCATATTGTGTTTATATCTTAATTTTTTGATTTTTTTGTAGAAAGATGATGTGCTGGGAGAAGAAGTGTTACGTATGTCAACGGATGAAATTAATAGCCGTACAAGACTTATGGATAATGAAATTAAGGTAATATTACATTAATGGCAGAAATTTTAATGCTGGAAAGTGTAGTAAATAATTTTAATGCTTCAACATATCTTTTTATTAAGTATAAATTGAATGAACTATAGTATATCTATAATTATATTTATTAATAAATGTGTCACAAAATATTAAATTAATAAAAAAAATGCTTAAAGAATTTAGTAATGTGTGCATTATAACAGAATTTTGTTTTCTTATTTCTCTCATATAAAACTCGTGTTAAAATTGTATAAAACTTAAATGCTTCATAATTCAAGCTGGGGATTAAAATTACTTGCTATTATGAAGAATTATTTTTGTCTTACAATTTTATTTTTTAATGATTATATTTGTGGGATTTTCAATGTTCAATTACTGACTTGTTTTGTAATGAAATTAAGAAATGAAAGTTAATTAATCAATAAAATAATTTGAATGATAAAATGTTATATATTAGCTAAAATTTTTAAAAAAAATTTGTTTATGTATTTTTGAAATGATTGTTGAAAGAGTTTTTTTAATTGCTTTAGGGTTTTTTTTTAAATTTATGTTAAACATTTACAAGGAGAAATATTTTAAATTTTTCTTAGATATTCATTTCAACAATAATGTATTTACTTTTGCATCCATTATCTGAGGTATAGTTTAAGAAAAGAATAATATCTTTAAAAAGCAATAAAAAGATATTGCTCCTATTAAGTGTTACTTTAAAAAAAATTTAACTTATGTACTTTTTATTATTATATTTCAAATTGTCTTTTACATTTAGATTATGAAAAGTGAAGTAATGAGAATATCACATGAACTCCAAGCTCAAAAGGAAAAAATCAAGGAGAATAATGAAAAAATAAAAGTTAATAAGACATTACCATACCTTGTCTCAAATGTTATTGAGGTATGTATTTCAACTTTTATCTCTTTTATTACATCTTATCACAATGTTTGATTATGACAAGATCTTTTATTTATTCTGCATGTCTTTTTCTGAGCTTAAATTTGACAACTTTTCTGGTTTCTTTTCGCCCTGTTTTTTTTTTTTTGTTGTTGTTAAATTGTGGAACTTTGAGTGAGATTTAATGCATTGATGTAGTTTATTTTTTACCATTTTATCAAAAGGAAAACTTTAAAAATGCTTAGTTATATTCGTCACTCATCAGTCTGCCAATATGCATGCTTATTAAAACTCACTAACTTCATTTATTTACTTATTTACACACGAAAAATTATGGTTAAATATTTAACAAATCTTGGTATGTGTGTATGCATATACAGGTGGCAAACAACATAATCAAAACACTTGGAATATGAATTGTTCTTATTAGTATGGTATTGGTCCACCATGAGCATTAGTAATATGATTTGAATGTTGAATGGATGTATAAAGATTTCTTGTTTATGATAATTCTTTTATATACCACTCCTCCTGAAAATTATCTATTTCCACTTATAGTGAAAGTACAAACAATTGTTTCACTTTTGTGCACTCAAACTTTATGTATAAAAGTTAAATAATGATAAATCTGTTGACTTAGGGCATTTACACAACTTTCATTTTATCCTCATGTTCCATAAACCAACTAGTGATGAATTAGTTATGTAGAGTTGAACATGATCTGCATTTAGAAACACCACCAAGGAAGATTGTTTATATCTTAGAAAGAATATGGTCCTTGAGTACCCATTCAAATAATTTTGAGGTATTACCTAAGCTTTTACAATAACTATTAATCTGAAAGCTTGCCAAGAAATACCTTGCAATATTAAATATTCATGTGCACTTTTACAGTGGGTACCAAAGGGAATTTTTTTTTGTCTGCTTACCTGCCATTTTTGCATGTGTATAGAAAGAAAGACTTGTGTGACCTTTGTTAAGAAAGAATTATTTATATTTCATAAAGTATCTGACATTTAATGTCTTACTAATAATTTAAAGTTAGCATTTATTAGTGTAAGTTTTTAATAACATTGCCAAGTTTTATATTAAGTGGTGTCAGTTATCTTTATTTACCAACACTAAATGCTTCATTATTGCTAAAAATTGGTAATTGTAAAATGTGTCATACATAAATTTCTCCCAAAGCAAAAATAATTCTAGATTTCTTCCACTTTATTATAGCATTTAATAAAATAATTTTAAAATGTATTATTAGCTACTTGATGTTGATCCTCAAGAGCTTGGTGAAGAAGATGGAGCCAATGTTGATTTGGATTCACAGCGTAAAGGCAAATGTGCAGTTATAAAGACATCAACCAGACAGGTAGAAATTTCATGATGATTTATTGACTTATTTGTTTTAATGTTTTATCTGTTTTATTGTGAAACTATAGCTCTATTTAAAAAACTGGGAGCTAGAAACTTTCTTTTCATAATTCTACTAAAATATTTTTCTACTAGATGTTGATTAGGCTAGAAACTAAAATTAGGTTTCCTGAATGAATAATAAAAACTGTATTTCTTATTGGTCTTTTACATAAATTATGTTTGGCAAAGGGATTTTTTAGCACCCACCCCTTTCTCTACATTAAAAAAAGGGGGAGGAGGAGATTAAATAGTTATAAGTTTTGTGTTTTTTTTAAATATAAATTGAATTTGTTTCTGTGAATTATATATAAAATTTGTCAAACTTTTTAACAAAAAAAATTGATTTTGAAGCATTGTCTTGTTTATTATTCTAATTTTACATGTCATGATGAACAGTATAAATTTTAAATTTATATTGAATTTTAAAATTTGATCAACTATAAAAGTAATTTTTGAACTGGATTTATGTGCCAAATAAGTTGAAAGCATGTTCTTGTGTCATTTTTAATAGTTAGAGGGTATTTATCCCTCTTCTATGTCAATTAGTATAAAACTAACTAAAAAAAGTTAGTTTTTTTTTGACACTCAAAGCAAAGTTAGAAATAGTACAGATCTTATTTTTATGATTTTTTTTCATTTATTAAAGAAATACTTTTTATTTTGTGCATGAAGGTGTGTGTGTGGGAGGGGGGGGGGGAGGGAAAGCTAAAATTAAAAAGTTTTTCATTTTAAAATAAAATATTTTTTTTTTTTATGAAATAAAAAAATTGAATGCAATTATAGAATTAAATATTATCTTCTATATAAGCTTATCTTAAATTTAAAAACCATGCATTTTACTGTCTCAATTTGTCATTTTTTAAAAATTTTGATTCCATGACATCAATTGTATAACAAGAGCATGAAATAGTCTTTTTAAATGTCCTTGTATTCTTTTATGTGTAAAGTGACACACTGTTGAAAATTTTGAGAAACATATTAGAAAAATTAGCGTGGAAAAGTATTTTTTATTAAAAAAAATAATAAAAAATAGTCATTCTTTTTTTAAGTGATAAATTAGTGAGTTTGAATATTCTTAGATACTGCTTATTTTTTTTTATTACATAGTAATAAAACATTATTTTTTGCATTTTTTTATTTAGATGTCAAGAATTTGTGTGCTAGCATATCTACTTTCTAATGATTGTTTTGATGTTAAATACTCTCAATTCTATTAATGTATGCTATTTCATATGAAATAAATAAATTTATTTGAGCATTCAATATTTCAGTGTGCTTAGTTCTTCATTGCTATAAATATGTGCATTTTTATATAAGCTTTCTTTTTGAGGTGTTGTTATATTAATAACAAATTCCCACTGTTTGAGTTTATCCTTATTTTTAAATGTTTTTATTATGTTTATTGATCAGTCACTATTATCAATTGGTATGCAGAATAAAATCTATTGACCTTCTAATTTTTCTCTTTCGTATAAGTATGATAGTGATCAGACTAATTAACTTCAGTCATTCATTAATGATGAAATATGTGGTTTATGTTTAACTATGTATAAATGAAAACTTAAATAAAATATTTTATTAAAATGTTGTGGTGCCATTATATAGGTCATTGTTGACTGCATGTTTAATATACTTTTTTGCATTGGAATAGATGTTTATTTTGACTTATTTTAAAATGCATATATTTGAAATTATATACATTTTTATTTATATAAAAAAATAGTTTGTTTTCATAGACTTATTTTTTGCCTGTTATTGGGTTGATTGATGCGGAAAAATTGAAACCTGCTGATTTAGTAGTAAGTTTGATTTTTTTCTCTGTGAAAATCATTTGTTAAGCGTATACAGTCAAACCTCCATATTACAAATCTTTATATTGTGAATTTTTCTATGTAGCAATCTTTTTTCTAGAACCAAGAACATTTCTTGATTTTCTTTGTAAAATAACCTCCCAATAGTGAAGTGCATTTTCTATGTAACAAACTTTTTCTCTTGTGAATCCAGTTTTGAATTCCTTTTTAAAAGTATTTCTGGACATTTCAAGTTATTCTTTCTTTAAACTTTAATGGGTTCATAAATCTTGAATTGGTTTTATTAGGTACCTAGCTCACCAAGAGCAATATAATTCTGGCTTTTCATCCAACAAGTGCAACCTTTAACCCCATTGTCCATTTTTTAAATATATAGTGCTTTATGAATTTAAAATTTGTTTTATGTGGTTTATTAAAGAAAATTGAAAGATGACCCTCCATATAATGAACTGTTTTGTGAGATTTAGCGACTTTGTTAAATAGAGGTCCGACTGTGTGGTATATATATATACCCACACAGTATGTATATATATATATACATACACAGTCGAATCTCCATATTGCAAATTTTCTACATAGCGAACTTTTTTCTGGAATCAAGAATATTTCACAATTTTCTTCATAAAGTAACCTCCAATAGTGAAGTGCATTTTCTACATAATGAACTTTTTCTCCTTGGGATTCAATTTTTTCTCCCTATTTTGTGAAGTATTTCTGTACATTTCAAGTTGTTCCTCTCTTTTAACACATTTTATGTGGTCATAAATCTTGAACTGGTTTTATAAGGTGCCTAACTCGCAAAAGAGCAATAGAATTCTGGACTTCCATCCAAGAATTTCAACATTTAACCCCCCATTGTCCAGTTCTCTAGATACATCTTCGATATCTCATTTTCACTTCAGTTGAACCTGTCTCGTATCTCCATTCATTTGTAGTGTTGATCCAGTCGTACTGGTAACTTTGTTTCATGTAGCTCAAAAATGTCAAAATGTTAGTGCTTGAGAATCAAAGCAAAAAAATTAATTCTTCAGGAAGTGGATAAAGCATAAAAAAACTTTCCTTGCAGTTTTTCTTTCTTTTTGATAGGTAAGATATATAAAATAAATATTAATTTACAAAAAGGTGTGAATAGTTACTTTTTAAAAAATATATAGTGTTTATGAATTTAAAATTTGTTTTATGTGGTTTATAAAGAAAATTGAAAGATAATCCTTCATATAATGAATTTTCTTTATAACAAACTTATATTTGGGATTTAGCGACTCCGTTATATAGGGGTCCGACTTTATATATCTTTTTGTATCAGAAAAGTATTGTTGATTTTAGTGCAATTAAAAATTATCATAAAAGTTACTTATTTAGGAATTTGCATTTTTTTATATTGAAATGTATCAATGTTGTTGTTTCTATAAACAAATATTTGTATTACAGAAACAACATAAAATCTTTGTTTGAATATTTTGAATGAAGCTCATAGTTAATTATGTCATTTCCTATGTACTATTATCATCCTCACTATTTAAAGAGCCACCTCTATGTTTTACAGTTAGAACTAGGGTTTCTGATTACCGGGTTTTTCCATTCCCGGGAAAGTGGGAAATCCCGGGAATGTGATTGTCGTTCCCAAAATTCCCGAAAATACATAAAAATTTCAAAAAATTTAAAACAAGTTATTTTTAACTAAAATCAATAATAATTATATAAAATAAGGATGCATATGAATTACAAAGTTAATTCTTATTTGTATAATGAGCTAAAAAGTACAAAAAATATATAATAAATTGATTATTTATTTTTGAAATATAGGATTTCAGAAAGCATAAGCAATTTATACTTTAATCACTCAAACATGAAAAAAATGTTACAGTTAAAGATTTTGTAAATTAAAAATCTCAGGGAAAAAATTCACTTCTTAAAAATAATTACTAAAATTAATGTTCCTTTACTGACTCGCATCCGTTTGCAAATTAACCAGTCAAAGCTGAATCAATTATTTCTCTAATGTTACTACTAAGAGATAAATATTAATATATAATTGAAAACTCATTTGCTATTGAAGGCCAATTACGTACGTCAAAAATATTAATTATTGTATTTAAGATATTTTATTTGTATAACTGATTTCTTGTTTATGAAATTGCTGCATTATTGTTACATTCCCTTCTTCAAATTGCCGATTCAATTAAATAGCTCATAATAAAGTCAAGTATCCAAAATTTTTAAAAAAAAGATTAAATAAATAATAGTTTTAAGTATTAGTTATTACATTATCCACATAAATTTAGATCTTGGAACTTCAATCACATAGTGCTGGTTGGCAATGAAACGTGATTGCTTTAAAAACCCAATATTTCTTGTTAACGAAGCTTGATACACAGATAGACAGGAATTAATCTGGGCAGATACTCCTGCCCAGGGCTAGCTGGAAAAATTCTCACCTCTCAAAATTCTCATATTACACTCTTACCCTACAGTTGAAGTAACGAACATTCCTTCATCCAGAAGTTCAGGGTGAACAATTGCAAATTGCCACAGTAGGGTCAGTTAACGATGCCCGAGATTGAAATCTAAGGTCAAGTAAAAAATAGCTACTTCATAGATAATTCAAGCCCTGTGTGATTCCCGGGAAATCCCATGGACTAAGTATAATTTCCAGGAATAGGAAAAGTACAGAAATCTTATTATTTTCCGGGATCCCGGGAAAGAAACCCTAGTTAGAACCAATTAGTGTGAGTAAACAGTGTTTCAAAAGTTAAAGTACAGCAATTTTGAAATAAATTTTTAAAAATTCATTTTATTCCAATATCTTATTATATGTGATAATTGCTAAGTCTTAAAGCCGTAGTGCAGAAAATTATGTTTTCAATTTTACTTGAATCCATGGATTTTAATAATAGAATTAGAGCAGCATCAAAATTTTAACCATAAAATTGTTTTGGTGTAGATTTTAAAAAACAGCATTAGCAGTTGCTTGTTCAATTGAATGTTAATTTATATGAGTCATTGCTTTTTTGACACTGTGTAAGAAATAGCAAAATTGTAGAACATCTTTTGAAGGAGTTTGTAAAAATCTAGAATGTGAGAGCAAAATGTAATTGTAGCTGCATTAAAAGATTTGAACAAGGCATATATCAAGTTTTGGTCAGTGTGATTATTTCAAATGAAAATTGATCCTGGAAGGATCTACCATGCAGTGCAATTGGCTCATAAAAAATTTGGATGAAACTGTGATTTTTTAAATTTTAAATTAAAAATTCAGTTGGATAAATATTGGAGGAGGGAGAGAGGAATATCATTGAAAAACTTTTGAATTGGAGGGGTGGGGTGTTCTGCAGAATGTTGACATCTCCATAACAATACAGTAGAACCTATTTTTGTGCGGTCCTTTT
>BMAO01037369.1:0-51569 GCA_019973975.1 Trichonephila clavata
CTCGAAAACACAGTATGATTTATAAGTGAAGATGATTATGTTTTTGATGAATGGATACGAAACACGCATCCGGTAAATAAGAGGACACAGACTTTAACGCAAACGTAGGTAAAAAATGAATAAGAAGCAAAAATTTTTATCTAAATTATCTGTAAAAGATATTTAGAATGATCTAACGCTCACTATGAGTAAAGATTAAATTTAGAAAATTATACAGTGTATTTTATAATCTTACTACTAACTTTGATTTTTATTAAAGCTTTCCAAAAATGTAGTTTTCAAGACATTATTTTTGAAAGTAAAGTTTTGAAATTAAGAAAAAAGGGCTTAACAGTACCTTAAAAATAACAAAAATATTTAAAAGCATTCTGAAGCCTTTTTTTGATTACCTAACTAATTGTTAAGCTGGATTATCTATATAGATCTGATATCCAATTAACTCTTACGATATTTGAAGGTTGCTCAATGTTGGTTAGACTCAAATTGTGTGCCTTTAGCTGGCTGGGTGTTAGCCGACTGGGTGGGCCGTTTGTCGCTGGCCTTATGCACCTAAGGTTATGGGCTTAATCCTGGCCCAAGTCGGTGGATTTTCATGATGTAGAAAATCAACAGCAGCCATGTAGTATGATTATGTGGCAAGTAAAATATCCCCTGAGTGTCTGTTTGACTTGCGTGTTCTTGGCAAAATTAAAACCCTAAATATGATTTCACATCACCAGAGCTCAAGTGCCTATCTCTAGGGAGGAAACTGGACGTCAAAATACCGGCCTATATGGTACCGTACTAAGAAGTGATACCAGCTCCTGGGGAATGTTCTAGATCTGAAAAGGTAAATCACCAATGCACAGCCCCATTATTCATGTAAATCATGGGTGGGCAGACTTTTCCAGGGTACGGGCTACTTCTAATTTTAACAAGGTGTGGCGGTCCTCCAGTGTCGTAGGTGTAGTGAACTAAAAAAAACTATACAATACAGCCGGACCTCCATTTCACGAACTTTTCGTGGAACCAAGAACTTTTTACGATTTTCTTCGTAAAATAGCCTCCAAATAGCGAAGCGCATTTTCTATTCAACGAAATTTACTCTTATCATTCGATTTTTTTTCCGATTTTATAAAATAACGTATTTATTCGAATCTAAGTCGCACTTTTTACCCGATGTTAATGCTACTGAAAATCGGGTGCGGTTTAGAATCGAAGAGAGAAAAATGTGTTGAATGGTTTATTCTGAGCAATTACAGCTTCTTACGTGTATTTAAAAGTTTTGATACTGATGAAACAACTACTGTAAAATCCGACGTAGAACGCGCACCTATACTTTGAAGCTTCAATTTTCTATTTTTAGGAATATTCGCCGTATAATAGGCACCCCTATTTTTACGTGTCCTTATGTTTTGAAGTCATTTATTCAAGCTATTATTCCAAGTTGCAGAAAAAAATAGAATACTTCAAGAGCTCTCCAACCCTTTACATTCATAAAGAATGTCATTTCTCTTAAATAAACAGTATTTCGATATATGTAGAAACCTTATTTTTTTCGGCTTATTTTTTTTCTTTTGAAGCTGTCATTTTTATACTCGGCGTATAACGCACACCCGTAAACTTCGATCGCATTTTTTGTGTTTAAAATGCACGTTATACGACCGATTCAATTTTACGGTAGTTATTCGCTTCTTTAGTTTTCGTATTAAGGTTTTCGAACACGTTCGGAGTACTTCTTAAAAAAATAGCATACTAAAACATTATAAATGTTCTTTTAGGACTCAATACCAATAAATATTACTATTTAACTATCAAAATTTAAAATAAATGACCTGAATTTTACAAAAATCAAAATTATAAGTGAAATTTTAGCCATATTTTTGAAAAACTTCAAATCAGTTAGAGAAAAAAGTAATAAACATATTAGTAAAAGTATTACGAAAACAAACTAGATGCATTTATCTAGAAAATGTTCTAAAATTTTAAGTTTTTATTAAAATTTGAAAATTTTAGAGCTGATTGAGTAAACATTATAAGAAATGTTACATTTTTTATGAGACCATTATTTAAATAAGAAGTCATAACTCAAAACTTATTCATACAATAAGAAATATTTTAGTACATTCTCTAGAAAATAACATAAATATCAGGTTCAAAAAGTTTAATAGAAAAACATTCGTAATATTTTGAGTTATCAGGCTCGCCATGATAGATTTTGAGCAATTTAAATGCCCACTTTTGATAGATCAAAAACCCACTTCCGGTTTTTCTAAATTTATAAAATTGGTTGTAACTTGGCCTCTAGGTAGTGTAGAAACAAAAAATATGTTTCGTAAAGTCAAAAGATAGTTCTATTCAATAAAATAAAAAACAAAAATATCTGTCTCGACTGAATTTTGTCATTTTCAACGTATTCGATACCTTAAATTTATTTTAGTTTCTCAAAATCATATATCAATGTAAACCATATTTTAGACTATTTTTCACTTTTCACAAAATCGTGTTGAGAACTTGTGATGGGGCTTAGATTCGAATAAATACGGTATTTCTAGACATTCGTAGAATGGAATGATTATTAGGTCTTAGTGAAAGCGGTCACCCCAAAATGTCTTGGCGGTCCACCGGTCGATCGCGATCGACTTAATGCTCACTCCGGATGTAAATGGTGCTTTAATGCCCATTGTTATTCATGTGAAGCAGCTGCTGAACACTCATTTTGGAGTTGATAGAATCATAAGCCGATACGTCCCTACAGCCTGGATGCCACTTTTCCCCACTTAAACCCCTGTGAATTTAGACTTTGGGAAAAAAAGGAATCTGGCAGATTGTCGATCTGGTCGACTTGAGGTCAAGCATCCTGCACCGCATTCCCATCCCCCGCACACAGATACCCATTGATCTGTTGTGGAGCATATCATTTTGAAATTTCAACTAATAGCGGAACAAGGTGGAGGAGATAGCGCACAATTTATTACCCATAAGGGGTTTGCTACCAATAATTTCCCGTCAGGTATTTGTTTCTTGAAGGTCCTCTTTTCCTTTTCGTCACTATAGTTCATAGGTTCTCAACGTGGGCGATAACGCCTCTTTGTGGGCGATTGAGGTTTTCAGGGGAGCAGTAAAACACCCAGAGAAAACTAGAGGGCGTTGAGATGGCACGGAGGGGCTTGGACAGATTAACCAAATATAGTCTACAAAAGACTTAAAAACACGCTGTTTATGTAGTAACAAAAGTAAACATTAGTACTTTTTACCTTATGCTAATTGTATGTGTTTAAATCATTTCTACATCACATGTACGAAAATTCACATAATTCAGTAGTTCGGTTGAGTGAGTGAGTGAATATTAACGCTCCACTGTTCAGCTACACGAGGGCTTTTGGGGACGGTCCGTGTAATTTTGAACCATGGTCAAGTGACACGAACGACACCTGAGCTGACACCCCCTCTCCTAACTACCACACCACACCAACGGGAGGACGTTTGAGCTCTCGACCGATTTAACGTGCATCTCTCCCCTACACGGCGGGTCTTCAGTGGTACTGGAATCGAACTCATGACATGCTAGCCACGATCCGATGCCTAGACCACTCGGCTACCGCGGCCTCAGTAGTTCGGGAAGTGGATGAAAAACTTAAAGATTACATTACATTTAGACCTACATTAAATTGAATGACATAGTGCATTTTAATTTCTGTAATGCACGTATTGTCTTTGTCTGTGAGCAGTAGAAAAAATGTTTCATCCACTGCATTTCATTACGTATATTATCCAAGAAACATAATTAAAAATGTTAACTAGGAATTAACAAGTGATTCTTTAAAGGCTGAAACTGCCAATACATATTTATTTTGAAATCAATAGTTTATTATGAATTACTTCGTATCATCAAAACCCCTGCCCGTCTTTATAACAGGTAAGCTAAAGATTTTATTCCACTCTTTTAAATGAAGAAGAAATTCAGTCGCACGTTTCAATTGTAAGAATATCGTATCTAGGACTAAAATATATAATATTACACTTTTAAATATATTTGTGGCAATAGCTATTGCAGATTCGCCAGTAAAAAATTGGGGCTCTAGAAAAAAAAACTTAATTAAAAATATATTAAATGTAATACATAAATTTTTAAAATTTAACCCTTGTTTTCACCATGTATATTATAAAAACTCTAATTTCTCTCGAAATATTTACTAGAAAAGGGGGCACCAGTTCAAAAAAGGTTGGGAACCTATGCTATAGTTGCTTTCGCAGTGAACACATATTAATGTCTTTTTGCTCATACATGTGTCATTAACACCCTTCGAGTTAATTGTTTTCTACCGGCTAATAACATTCCCATGTTTAACTCTTCCATTATGGCTTCTCCGTCACCAATCAGCACATTTTGGAACTATTTCGTTTTTCTTCGCAACACACAATCAAATAAAGTTCTTTTACCTCACTAATGTTCTGGTAAAGTATGAGGGTATCTCTACCAATAGCTTTAAAGTTGGTACGTTTTGAAATGTTATTTTCAATTATAACACACGCTATATATATTCTATCTTTATTTCATTAAGTAAATAATGTATTTATTCCACTGTAGGGATAACACTAAATAATCGAATTAGTTTAAGAGTTTTTTTACGAGACTCCCATTTTACAAGGGAATATTTACTAAAAGCGCTTTGATTTTTGTTAGTTGTTTGATCCTAACTCTGCATTCTAACAAACATTTCTATTTTTACATTCTCCTTTATTTCCATTTATGTTTTACTCACACAGTCTGTTTAGTTTCTTTTTTATTTGTGAAAGATATTAAACCTACAATGTGCGAATTATGTCGTCTTTAAGAGTAAAAACTATCCAATTTTCACATATGAAGCAATTCAATTTCACTTAATTCTTAAACAATTCAAAATTTGCTGTTTTATTTTCTATATAATTGTATTCCGTAACTTAATGAATGATAATTTTTTTAATTATACAAACGATATGAATATATTTTCATTCTTATTATAAAATGATCTGATTGCACTTACACTGAAGCAATAAGAAAAGAGTTAGCCGTCGGTTTCTGAACTCTTAGACGCTTCTTTCGCGCTCGGATACAGGTTTTGTTGCTGGATATCAGCTTCAACAAATAGCAACATTTTATTTTTATAATGCTAAAAAACGAATTCTTGGATTCTCGCCAACACGAAGAAAGAACTTTTTAATCCAAGTGCTAATTCCTCGTGAAGAAAATAGAATATTCAAAGATATCTGCAAAAATATTTTGGATACAGAGATATAAGAATTTATACACGTATGAACAACAAATAGTTGTTATCCAACTTGTACAAAAATTTGCATTTACACTAAAAAGAAACAAATTTGTTTGATGAAATTGTAGTTAGAGTAATAGAGATAAAAAAGCATTGTAAATTCTTAAGTTTTTTTTATCTTGAATGCTTAAAAAACGTTATCTGTTATGTAATAAAAACTATGTATTTTTATGAAATAAATCACATTCATGACAAAAGAAATATCTTCATAGATGCCTAGAATGAAAAATATTTTTTTTAGTCCTTAGGTTGAGTTAGGTTTGATATTTATTATAAAGTGTTTCCGGAAAACCCTTCTTTTTAAAAAGCATTAGAAAAATATATTTTAAAATAATACTTTAAGTAGATCAGTAACTTATAGGTACTTTAAGTAAAGATAATTAAAAAATACTGTAATTTTATATCAAAAAAATCATTTTATCATGGTGTTAGTGTAATTTAGTCATTCACTCGTGCTCCGGTGCAATCTACCATTGCTTTGTGCTACAAACTATCGAAATCTAAATATTCAGTAGCTATATGCATTTACATTTCATATACTTCGTATTAATTTGCTTCTATAATTTTTGTTGCCACATATGTTGAGAAATATTTTTAATTTAAATACTTTGTTCAGAATGGCATAGAATGTTTGCAACTCTTGCATATTCTGAAAATTTGTAACCTACATTTCAGAAGCTGTATCTGCTTAAATTTAGATTTTAAGTTAGAATAAGTTGATATGCCAATAAGAGTTGTTCATTATCTTTCATTGACAAGCCTTTTGAATTATTTGTTCGTGCTCGAAGCACGTGACTCTTAAGATTTTATTTTATCCATAAAATAGTTATTTTTAGAAGTAAACTGCCTTCAAAAATTTAATTATATATAAAAATAAAAATTTTCTAAAACTTTGGTGCTTTGATTAAGCAAATAAATAACTCCTGTCCAAGTTCAAGGAAACCCTAGGGTTCCGCAGACCTCTGCGTTAACTCGAAATACCTTTGGACATGTCATCTTATCTGATAACTGTTTTACTTACATATAAAGCAAAAGCAACGAAAAGAGATCGAGAACAATTTTCTTTATTTTTCTCCAAAAAATAAATACAGTTTCACAATTAGACACAACATGCAATTAAGTATTATTTTTAAGGGTACTATAATGAACAACAATATTACATTCATACTAAGAAAGACATTATTTTGAAATAATGCAATTCCGCCCATTTTGTGACCTCCGCCAAACTAATTATTTTATGAAACTATTTTTTTCTGAGTTAGTAAGAGTTTATTTTTTCTTACAGAATTATATACTGTTTTAAGTATCGAAAATAAATATACTGAAGCACAGCCATGTCATAATATTAACTTATTACTATTTCAAGTGGAAAGATAATTCTTAACCATAGAATTCAATCATAATTTATATTTCATTCACATTGAAGCAGCTAGATATTGATAACCTGTGTGTTCATTGGGTTAAAATGGACTGAATGATTCAACTACCGTTTGGCATGTTAGGCATGGTTGGTATTCCTCCACCACTTGGCATTGTGGGTATTCCTCCTCCATTTGGCATGTTGGGCATTCCAGGCATAGTGGGTACTCCACCTGCACTCGGCATTGTCGGTATTCCTCCTCCGTTTGGCATGTTAGGCATTCCAGGCATAGTTGGTACTCCACCTCCACTAGGCATTGTTGGTATTCCTCCTCCGTTTGGCATGTTAGGCATTCCAGGCATAGTGGGTACTCCACCAGCACTCGGCATTGTGGGTATTCCTCCTCCATTTGGCATGTTAGGCATTCCAGGCATAGTGGGTACTCCACCTCCACTGGGCATTGTGGGTATTCCTCCACCGTTTGGCATATCTGGCATCCCAGGCATAGTAGGTACTCCACCTCCACTTGGCATTGTGGGGATTCCTCCACCATTTGGCATGTTTGGCATCCCAGGCATTGTAGGCATTCCCCCTCCACTTGGCATTGTGGCATACCAGGCAATCCTCCAGGCATGGTAACTCCTGGAACACCAGGGAATTGTCGAGACTCGAGCATTTCCAATTCTTCAGAAGGATGGTTCCTTGACTCTATTCTCGGAAAATTGGGTATACTTGGCATAGTAGGTCTTTCATTTGGCATGCCTGGCATTGTGGGTATTCCCTCTCCATTTGGCATTGTAGGGATTCCTGCTCCATTTGGCATCGTAGGGATTCCTGCTCCGTTTGGCATCGTAGGGATTCCTGCTCCGTTTGGCATCGTAGGGATTCCTGCTCCGCTTGGCATCGTGGGGATTCCTGCTCCGCTTGGTATTGTCGGTATGTTTGGAATTGGTGGGGGTGTCCATCCTGGAAATTGACGCGATTCAACTACATTGGATTCTCGGTTAGAATGATGTCTCCGCATATGAGATGCCTCCGATTTACTGAATAATTGCAGTCCCTCATTAGATTCAAGTGGATGAGATTCAATAGCATCTTCTAGAAGAAAATATTTTAAATTAATTGATGAAAGCTGCTATAATAAAATAAAATTGTTAGTGAAATTTTATAAAATAACGGAGTTTGTTTTATCTATCCCATTATTTTATTGCATCGCAAGTTACCACTAATTATACAGTTAAGAGACTTCGAAGAGTCTTGGTCGACTTATTTCTTTTCTCGTAAAAACAAAATATCATAATTTTATTAAAATTTCAGGATAAAGTGTCAAAACTTTTAAAAAACAATTTTATCATCTAATAGTCTGAAAAACAAACTCTGAGGATCTCAAACGATTTTAGGCTTGCTAAAATTATAAAGCTATCAATCATATGATACAGATAAACATAGATCGTATGCTATCATAAAATCTTTTAGTTATTTTGGACCTAAAAAACTTTCCAACGAATTCTTCCAAAAGGAATTATAACTATGATGAAAATTATCAAGACACACAATAAGTGTGCAAACTCAACACATTAAAGTATGTTTGTAACTTATTAATATGTAATTACAAGCATTTACCATTTTTTGAAGTAGTAGATCTTGCAAACTTTGTGACGGATCTTTACGCGACCTTAACATTAATCCTCTTGGGGGAATCTTCCCCTCAGGGGCTCACCTTCTTTAGGTGAGTACGGGTGTCACAATCCCGAGGTGCCCTAGTGATCTTTTCCTTTTCCCACGGGGTTTACTGTCTTTGGTAAACACGAGCTTCCCGAACCCGGGGTACCCTAGTGATCCTTCTCTATTTCGACCCTCTTTCTTGTCATTCAATCCATTCTTTCTTTCTCTCCCCGTCTAGACCACAGATATTAAAACAAATGTTTGGCGCAGTATAGCTGAAATCGGCTCTTGCGCCAATAAACCCAAAATCAATCAATCAATCTTGGGGGAATCTTTGGGCTAGCATTCGCATTAATTCACAGCCATCCCTCTCAAGAAGAAACCCTGATATAGAGATTAGTTTGCCTATATAATGTCTGGGTTTTGTAATTGTAAGATAGAAGGAGCGGAAAAACTGTTGCGGCGTTATGAAGGTGAGATTTAATTGATTTTCACAACTGGAGTTATGAACGGGGTTTGCCACTATACTAAATTAGTGGATTCGGAATTTATAGTCTAAGATACATTAGGTTAAATTAAACTGATTACTAGCGCTTGTTTACTTAAGGTTTATTGCTTTCTTTATATCACTCCTAGGGCATCCTCTTGTGGTTGATTAGAGTGCTTGAATAATAATAAAATAATTATTATTATGGAAGTTTCTGGTCATGCTTTGTTTCCTTCCACACCCTTAGGTGGGCAGTACAATGAGAGTGCGACTTCAGGGGGAATATGCTCACAACTTTTGTCTTAGTACTACTATATTATTTGATGTAAGTACCACAGAGTTGTACAATGTAACTTATTGCAACATTTTTCGAGCAATATTTTTATTGGACTAAAGTGTATAAACACAATTCAATGTACGATTATATTCAATGCTCTAATTTATAATAATAATCATTTTAAAAGTATTACATTTGAAAATTATTTGTAAATATTATTTTAATATATATTTTACTTTTTTAACATCGACAATTTCGGAAAGCTAATATATTTTTCTTTATGCAAAAAAACTCGAATGGTGTATTTTAAAAATACACCATTTTCATAAAATTTTCACAAAAATTTATTCCCAGTTTGTGAAAGAATTTCATGTCTCGAATTATCTTGAGAATTTTTTAAGGAAGATAAACACATCTAATAAAATATAAACTTCTTGAATAAGGATAAAATTTTAAGATGGCCGTGAAAATATTATAAACTAAAGTTAATTTAGCGCATACATTCTAATTTTTTTAATAATTTAGATTAGTTTTTAAATTTAAAATAATATAAATTATTCAAAATTATGCACAGGCAAGTCTTCTTATGTATAGATCGTTTCATCTTAAAATTTGCCTAAGAATTTTTATTTTTTCAATATACTTACTTCTGGGTCTTGCGCTCGCCAAATCACTGAATATGAAAACGTAAGCGACGAAACTCACAAGCAAAATCTTGGCCGTATACATTGTCTGAAAAGAAATGTAATTTTAATTTTTACGTGAAGAAATTATTTTAATTACTTAGATATTGAAGACTCAAAATACTGAATTTAAACGGAATAAATGATTTAAATTGTAATATACATATATAAAATATATATGTTATGGAATGATTTGGGGGGGGGAGTTATGAACTGCATTTTACACTTTCTTCAATCCCCTCCTCAAAAAAAATTTCATTGTTGTTGTAAATAAACGAATGAAAACCAATTTTATATATTCTTGAAATACTATTTAAAGCTCATATTTACACATCAGTAGTAAATTTATTCTTGTGACAAAAATAGCATCAACAAAAATAATACATTTAAATTACAGAAATTTAAAATGAAGTGAATCAAAATGGAAAAAAGTATTTCGTAATAAATATTGAAGAAATTAAATCCAGAAAATGTCTTCCGCGATATAAGAGTGAGAGTTTATTAATGTCGCGGAGAGTGTGAAGTAACTTAAGGGCTATTGGAGAAGGAACTCGCAATTTTGAGCCTTGGTCATGTGATGGTGAAGACACCTGAGTTGGCACCTCGTCTCCAAACTACCATATCTGGCCCACTGGAGGACTACGGATAAAATCCATAAAATAAATCTATAAATTATTTTTCGCTATTAATCTGAAGGCTTTGCGTTGAGTTCATGTAAGAAAACTTATCTATTTTTTAACATTCGACCAAACATTCAGTTTCAAAATAATCTTTTTTGTTATAGTATGAAAGATTCTGAAATGATTATGGAAGATGGCTGTCATATCATAATTTTTAAATAGAAAAAAAATATCAGATAACAAAATGTAGCTTTCTTAAGGCAGTGGTCTTCAAACATTATAGATTCCCGCATGAAACTATAACATAATTCCAGGCAACCCCATCCAAAAACGCCTTAGAAGAATGTTTCTTAAGATAATATTTAAAGTAGATTAACATATTATAGATATGAAAATTAAGAAAATAAAATTAATATAATTAAGTATATACTGAATTTTTTACTAAAATTTTTAATACGGTACTAATGCAATTTACTCATTAATTCGTAAACCAGTATATTTAATTACTGCAATATGTTTGCATGTTCTAACACCAACTATCTAAGTCTAGATATATTGAAGCTATCCACAGTTGCATTTCATATGCTACGTTAAGTTGCTTCTATACTTTACTTTTTGTTGCCACATTCGTTGAGAAATATTTTTAACATAATGTATTGCTTGGCATTAAAATATATATAGATCCGTATAAAACTTATGCAACTTTGTGTACACATTTGCAACTTAAAATATAGAGTTGTTCCTGCTTGAATTTAGCGTTGAATTAGTTGATATGACGAGAAGATGTTCCTTCTTCGTTGGTAATACTTCTAATTTATCCATTCATGTTCAAATCACGTGAATTTTATGAAATTAAAAATTTTATTTTATCCATAATGTATTTATTTTTACAAAAATACCGCTTTTAAAAACTTCATCTTTTTTCAAAAAAGTAAAATTTTACTAAAGCGTTGGCACTTTTACTCGCGAAATTCCAGTAAAACTTCTGGAAACCACATGGGACCACTTTGAGGATTATGTCATTATGGTATTTTTGACATTGATCCGAAATGAATTCAAAAGATTAAATATTGGTATTTGGATTAAACGAACTCTTTCGTAGCAAAAGAGCCAGCCTTCTAAAAGGAATTGAGCTAAATAAAGATGCTTTTTGAAGAGCACAACAAAAATGTTGCGATAAAAATTCACTGAAAGTGTATTTAAAAATGAATTAGAATTAAAATTGATATTTCTCAAATTGTAGTTTTTAAACCTTTAAATAAAGTTAGAAAAGTATTAGATTCAGGCATACAAAGGAAATGTTTTGTTATTTATCAAATACTACCAGTATTTATGAAAAAATTTTTCTTAAGTTAAGGAATATTTAAGAATATACTTACAATATTCAGGAATCTTCCTAAACTGATGCTTTTCCCTTCGAGCATCCTCCATTATATAGTATAAAAATAGGACACTCTTTGGCTGATATCAGGCTTAGAGTCTAAAAAGATGTATAATTTGGATTATTTATGATTAACTTCCGTAAACATTTTTATTTTTTATTTTCAAGCCTTCAAAACGTTATCAAATTAGGTGTGAAGTATAATAAATTTTTTTTGAAAAAAATTCTACTTTTAGCAAAATGAACAATTTTTTCTTCTGTCTCCTTCATTCTTTTAATTATTTTTTTTAAGAAAATGTATTCCTCTTTAAAGTTTTCCCTTACATCTGTTTTGCTTTCAAAATATTCAAGTTAATTTGCTGTTGTAAATAACTAATTTATTGTTGTCGTATTATTTGTGCGTATTATTTGTCGTATATTATTTGTGCATTTTTATGTCGATAATTTTTCATATATGAGAGTAAATGTAAGTTAGATATTTTTGAAAGAATTGCTTTTTAGAGCTTAGTTATTGAATTGTCAAATTTTACTATATGTTTTACTATATAAACATTATTTCATACGTTCAAAAAATCGCTAAAAATTATCGTCATATTTCATGTGACTACGTTTGGATCCTCGATTTCGAAAAAAGGTATTAAAGGGACAAATTTTGATAGTTTGTGCCAGTTGAATTAGAATATACTTATTAAATTATTTTAAGATTATTATTACAGGCAAAAAGTATTTAAGTGCAATTGTTTGGCAAAAAATGAAGAAAGACAATTTCAAAGCATTCTCCTTTTATAAAAATTGCTTCTATAATAATATTTTGCCTATATATATATCTAGGACTTCTATACCGGTGTATTGAATTAAAATTTTTGAAATGCATAATTTTAGAAGGAGATTTATTCAGATTTTATTATATTAGAAAAGAGAAATTGTAAAAGTTAAACACTCATTATTATTTCAATCGATCGCAACTCCGCAACTAATAGGAATTTTTCCATACTTTTAATTCAACCCTGATATAAAATTTCTAGCTCTATATAGGCATATTATTATTATTATAGAAGAATTTTTCATAAAAAGAAATAATTTTGAAAAAATCTCATTCTTTCTTCAATGTTTGTCAAAATATTACATTTAAATAATTTTTTTTCTTGTAAAAATATTCTTAAAATTATTTTATATGTATATTCTATATAACACCAAAATTATCAAAAAAATTATTCATTTTTGCGAACTTTCTAGGTCACGGTTCTGAATGTAGTCAATTTCCTTGTGTGCCTTTTAAGGCATAAATTTTGAATTGTCATTTTTGCTACTGAATGAAATATATTAAGTTAATTAGTAGTTTATTTTAGATCAGTGATTCCCAAAGTGGTCTATATAGACCCCAGGGGTCTATGATGACCTTCAAGGGGTCCACGACAGCAAGAAAATAATTTGGGGTCCATGAGGAGTAAATGGGAGTCTACGGCAGTTCTCATTAAATCAGATTGTGATTTTATTTTTAAAGGAAAATTTAACCAAATGGAAACCAGATTTTACCTATGTAACGCATTTATTTACTAAATTTAATGAGTCTATTTTAAAGTTATGGGGCAGCATAAATTTTATTGAAACAAGGGCCATCATTTAAGCTTTTCTTTCCAGAATTAAGCTAAAGGATTAATTTTGGATGTGGCGACTTTTCCTAGTTTCTCAAATGGTCACAGACAATTTCCCAGGAAATGACGTTTTAACCAACGTTCAACATTTAAATCCACTTTATTCAGATTTTGAAACTGGGTTTGAGAAAGGATGTGCTTGGTAATTACCACAGAAGACAATGAATTCCTATGGTGACACATTGAAAAAAAATGTTTTATTACAAGAGGAGGTTGAAAGAGTAAGTAACGGAGATCTTGAACTAAAGTTTAAAAACACATGTCAACAAGTTCGGCTCTAAAGGGACATGCCTGTTCTTATATCGAATTATAGAGAGTTGGAGAAACATTTTAATTGCTTTTCCTACGAGGAGTTTTAGCGCGGTTGTCGACTGTACACTACTAACCGAGGAAATTTTAGATTAATCCTGACAAGATTGATGGCAAATGTTGAAAATTTGTTATTCAAGCACCAGATTCATCCCTATTATTTTTAACATTTGTTTTTAGTCGGTTACTTTATGTATCACTTAAATTTTAAATTAATTAATATGTGTTTCTTCAGTTTTACTGTTTCCCAACTTCAATACAGTTTGAAGTTTAAATCTTTTAATAAGTACTTCTGTACCAGCTGTCATAAACACATTTAAGTTAATAAATTTGCAAAAATTAAATATTCCGCAAGCAGGGGTCTACCCCAAACCAAAAAACAATGGCAAGGGGTACATAAAACAAAAAAGTTTGGGAACCTCTGGTTTAGATGTCCAAAATTAGCTAAACACCTGCATCACATTTAACACAGAATTATACCTTCTTGTAGATTGAATTGCTAATTTGTGTAGAAAAAGTTTTATGATTAAATATATTTGTATATCCTATTTTTCATTTCTTTAATTTACCATGCAGAAACATTTTTAAAAGGCTGATGTTGTCAACGTGAAATATTTTTAAAGAGTTGAATGTGTACGTGTAAAGTATTTAAGTAACAAACAAATTTCTTATTCAGTAAAATGTATTTCTTACGTGTAATATAGGCATACAAATCAACTAAAAAAACTTATTTGGTGTAATTAATGTTCTGCTGGGTGTGTCTTTTATTGCAGGAGAATATTTGATATCCATTAATATTAATTTGCTATTTATAAGTATATATATATATATATCGGTTCTCAGCCGCCTCCAATATTCTCAACATGTTTTTGTGAAAACATTTTGTCGTCGATTCTAAGACGTAAACCCCTGGTCTCTAAATGTTTTTGAGAACAATATTAAAAAAATTTGTAAGAGGTTCATTGCTATCATATACTTAAGAAATTTTAAAAAGTAAATTTTAATGAGAAATAATAAGTTAATAACTAATTTTGAACAGTTTTTAAAACTTTAAAATACCAACATAAATTTATAATTACTCTAACCGTCAGTATTATGCTTCAAAAATTATTAATTACTTCCATTGTCACAGCTGACTTCGGAATGGGTTCCGGTGTCCCCATTTTCTAACACGAAGTCGTCTTCCACGTAATACAGCGCATTTGTTACGCAATATTTTCTTAAGAATGCAATGAATGTGTGATTAAAGATTGTTGAACATTTACAAGCAAAATTGTCGTTTTGCTTACGCCATTGACGCACATTTGTTTCATCCGTGTCAAACTTTAAGTGGCCGCAGCTCAATATCCTTTTTTTTTCTGCATATGAAATTGTCTCTTTTTTCATTCTTGCATCATAGTGAACTCACCCTGTTGCTATTACCGATATCTTTGTCATTTAGACGATTGAAAGAAAGCGTATAAAAAAACCCAAAATACGAGTAGGCATTTATGTTTAGAATAGACTAAATATTAGATATAAGCTGCGGAAAATTGGACAAGTCAACGATGCAAGTGGTCAGAATGGAAGGTTAATTTTTTCTTTTTTAAATTGGTAAAAGCTCAATTCCCCCATCCAACAAATAGGTTCCCTTCGATTGTAAGCCGCACACACCCGATCTTCAGTGGCGTTAAAACTGGAAAAATAGTGTTATTCAAGTAAATACAGTGCATATCTTTACTGCTTGCTTTTATCTATACTGCTTTGTTTGTGTATTTTGTATAAACATGTTATAATTACTTGCATAAAACAAGTACTTGTATCTTGCATAAAGATATTATAATTATATTTGTACAAGTCTAAGCATCTTGTGTTTTTTAAATTTATAATAATAGAAAAAAAATATGATGCTTAATTATAAAATTTTTGAACTTGTTTATTATTCAAGTAACTTTTGCTTCCTATTTTTAAAAATAAATATTATTTTCTAGCTTTTCAATTTTGATCCAGTTATTGAATTAGTAAGTTGGATATGTTTGGTCTACAGGGGGTAAATGTTTATGTATCAAACTTTACTTATTCTTTCCTTGACACCTTTCCCATTATGTGCAATTAATGAATCAGAAACAACTTCATATAAATATTATATAAGACTAATTATTTAAACACTTTTCTCACCTGTTTTTGGGGGGAGAGAGAAATGCTATTTCTTTCCAAAAAGGAGGTCAAAACAGAAAAAGAATTTTGCCCTCTCTTACGAAGTTTAAAAGAATGAAAGTTTTTTCTATTCATTTTAATGCTTCCCTGTTATTTATTGCCCTTTTATTTCATAAATGGACGCACATTTCTTCAAATACATTCTTACTGTTTCCCTCCGCCATTTATTTATAACGACGTTTATTTTCTTCAAACGTTTCTTATCATTTCGAAGCAGCGGGCATTTATCACGAAGAGTGTTTCTATTCAGAACTTTTTCAGAAAAAGTGTTCGATAAAGAAAAAGGAACGAAATAGAAAAGATATTTAAAAGAAAAATGATAAAGGAAATACAGAAATAAAACAAGAGTTAAAAGTTTAAATGTGTTTGGATTATTTTATTTTTTAATATACTTTCGAAAAAGTTGTTAATGACAATTAAGGTAACCTAACTAGGTTCAGAAATCAATTTTTCAAAAATTGATTTTCAGAAAAATGTATTGTTTTAAAGAACATAAACAGGCTTAAAAGTAATAATTATTAAATGAATATCATGTATCACCCTTTGTTTTTGAAAAAAAAATTATTTTTACGAAATTTCAACAAAATTTTTAAAATTAAGAAAAACGCGATAAATAAAAATAAATTGCACATAATTCAATTTTAGTTTCATTGATACACTGCTTGATCCCTCTGAAGTGACACAAATCGCAAAATAAAAAATTATTTTAAGAAATAAATATTTTATTAGCGTTTATATACATTTGATGTTAATGATTTTTCATCAAAATTACTGCATGTTCTAAGATAAAAATGGCTGTAAGATGTGATGAAATGTGTCTTCAAACCTGCGGTTTGTTACACTCTGAAAGGCCAATAACATACATGTTATAAATTTCATTGAATTTGATTGGATTCTTTTGGAGATATCACGTTTTTGATGCGCAAATTATCGTATAAATTTCATTTTTCAAAAACTCATTAAAAATATTTTATAAGTTAGATAAAGTAAATGCTACAAAAACAACTTTAAAAAACTCTCTAGGTTTGTGTATTAGTCCTTCTCTCTCAATAATTGTATTTCTTTTTTCCCTAATGGCTCGAACAACACCAAACATCAAACACCTAAAAATCACTTTTTCTACCTAGTCTGATACCTTAATGAAAATTAGCTAGATATTGTAATGAAATATAATTTCAGAAATTTTTTTGTTATTCACTAATATGTAATGGTTTTCTATTATATCAGGAGTGAGCAATTATTTAAGCTCGAAGACGATATTATGGAATTGGATGATACCGGAAGGCTACACCTTCTAAAAATGATTGTTTTCAATAGTTACTTTTTTTTAACTAGAAAAAGTATGGTATAAATTGTACCATAAAAATCAATAAATATAAGTTAAATATAGAATAGTTCACTTTTATTTAATTTCTTTATTATCCTAACTTCATATCTATATCTGTAAGGAAATTTTGATTTTAGAATCAGGTGGATGAGACAAATGCACTCTAAAACACTTTTCTAGATTTGAAATCAGGAGTGAGATTGCTTGTTGAAATTCTTATAACAGCCCGCAAGTTAATTTCAGCGAACTTGCATCTATTTTAACACCCTTTTATAAGCTTCACTTCTATGTAGCGGAATTTTTGAACTCAATTTTTACCCACTTTAAAAGGTCAGATTAATTCGAAATTTTTCTCACTTGTCCAATACAATATTATAATAATTTGTTTCTATTGTCCTGATTAGGATCATAGGGATTAATGATTTCCCATTTTGAAATCTCACCTAGCATCTGGCGACTCATTTCAGATCCCCTTTCTAGATTTGGTGACTAAAAGATCAAGTTACAATTTATTTAAAAGTATGTTTTTCAGTCTTTTTTAAAACTATAATTTATTACTCTTGCGTATCTCTATGCAAGAAAAACTTTATTCGCAAAATATATGTCGACCTAAATATGGAGAAAATTTTATTTATATTTGGTTATTTGGTTTTCTGATTGGCTCGGCGGACAGCAAAAAGAACCCACCTTTACGGGCTGCATGTGGATCGCGGGCCGCTATTTTCACACTCCTGCATTATATCATATACAAATACTAATATTGCGATTAAATGGAGGGTTGAAGAAAGAGAATGTGGCCGTGGTAGCCTAGTGTCCAAGGTAACAGACTCCAGGATGGTGTGTCAGAAGTTCGACTCTAGAGCGGGCGAAGACCCGCTGTGTAAGGGCCCGATGTACGTTAAATCTTTCAAGAGCTCAAACGTCCTCCCGTTGATGTGGTGTGGTAGTTAGAATAGGAGAGTGCCAGCTCAAGTATCGCCCACGTCACTTGACCATGGTTCAAAACTAAGAGGTCCGTCTCTGAAAGCTCTCGTGTAGCTGAACAGTGCGACGTTAATTTTCACTCACTCAAGAAAGGGAATACTAGTTTAGATACGGCTCTCCTCACTTAATTTAGGGTTAGAAATGAAATGCATATTTAGTGGTAGGACGTGTATCTCTAAAGAGACATGAAATCATTTAATAATTTTAAAAAAAATTCAAATAAGTAATATAGCCTTATAAACTTTTGCTCTTAGATTAATATTTGTTGTAATTTTTTATTACAATTTTGAAATCACATTGTATATAACTTCAAGCGTAGTAATTTATCTGTTATCAACATCACACCTAAACTTAAGGCATGGCATAAGTCGCAAAATGAAACATTTAAAATGTATCTTTTCGTTAAGTTTTTAATTGATCAATGTATATCTTGTATACTAGTTCCATGGATTCAATTCGTCAATTTACTCTTCAAAGTGATTATGATAATGAATTGATGTAACCTTATGATATGAATAAATGTATGCTCATAAAAATTGCACATACTTTTAAACTTTATCAAAATACATTCACAAGAAAATGCTATTAAGTTTTTTCTGAAAAGAAGGCTTATAAAAAAAAGCTGTGAATTGACTATTTCTTTCATATTACAACAAATATTCGTTTTAAAAAAAAAACTTTATTTTTATTAAACAGTGTTAAAAATGTAACTAAAAGTATTTTTAGTTTGTGCTAATATTAAAAAATAAGAGAGTGTAAATGCAGAAGCTCCCAAATTGTTCAAAAATTTCTCAAATCATAGTCATAAGCATAGTACAAACAAGATCTGAAAACAGTTGAAAGAATTAAACAGTAATTACTTCCCATTGTAATTGCATTATTTGGCGTATAGCATCTATGTTCCGTATTTATTCGAATCTAAGCCGCGCCGCAAGTTTTCATCTAATTTTTGTGAAAAATGAAAAAAAAGTATAAAATTATTTATTGATATCCATTTTACGTAACCGAAATTAATTTAAAAGAAGAACTAATGAGAAGTGAATAGTTATTTATTTTACCAGTAGTAAAAACTTTTAAATACATAGTTAAACCTGTAATTGCTCTAACTGTCCCCTCGTGCGATTTTTTTTCTTCGATTCTAAGCCGCACCCGATTTTCAGTAGTTTTACCATTGGCAAAATGTGCGGCTTAGATTCGAGTAAATATGGTATCTATCTTTTGCATCTAGCAACATCTATCAATGAGCTTTTTAGTAAAAATGATACAATGCATTATGTATAAAAAATAAATATAAGAGGAAGAAAAAATAATAATTAATATACTTTTTAAGTGTTTGAAATAGAGTTATTGGTAATTTGTTTTTATTCCACTCTTTTTTTTTTTTTTTATTGAAACGCACCAAATCTTTAAATACTTTATATAGCTTTAAATAGATTTATAGAATTTTCTCTGACTAACCGAAAAGAAGCCTTAGGAGACTGTAGCGAAAATAAATTTATAAAAGTAATCCATAAATGGTAGAATTAAAGCAAGTAAGTAAGAGATGAAGTTTCATAGATAAAACATACTACATAGAAATTATTTAATCAATCTTCATCCACACAATAATTTAATAAGAAAAAACAGTAATTTAATAAATAAAATAATTGGCATAGATTTCATAATTTTAATTAGGAAATAAATGGTTTTAAACTATTTTATTAATATTATTTTATCTTTTCTTTCTAATTTCCATTTTTCTCTGATAATTGGAATTATTCTCCTTGTTGGTTTATATAGTAATTGGTTTGAATTAGGAAGATTTCCTTGTAATTTCAATTGAATTAATTCAAAAAAACATTTAACAGCAATATTATAAATTGTTTCCACGTACTTTTATGTGGTCATTTGATATTTAATTCATTGCTAGACCCGAATGTGTGTGTGTTTTTTTCCTTTTTTCGAGCAGAATCTCATCAATCTTAGCAATAAATGTATCATATTTGGAAATGTATGTTTTGGTTCCGCAGAAACTATAATATCCATTAATCTCAATGAAATGAATGGAATACTAAAGAATGATTAATATTCTTCTCTATTTTGCTGTCAGAATTATGTAGACAAAAAACTTCTGTGCTTATTCTAAGATTAAACTCTGGAGTCGCGAGCAATTCCTACTGTGTTTCACCTAAAATGTGTTTCTTTTTACTACCTGGATGATGGATAAGCGTCAAAACCAGATATTTTCTTCGTCTTTATTCTTAAAAACGTCTTCGGTGGAATTTCAATCCATTCACGTCTACTTGGAACACTTTTGAGGAAATATTATAGGTTCTTCTTGATCTTTGATTGTTTTCCTCTGTACGCTTTGAGTTATGTTTTATTTTGTTAAATAAGTATATCAATGTAATTTCCAACATTTTCTTTTATCATTTTTTGCAAAAATATGTGAGAAAAATGTATGAACGTTTTCTTAATTATTACAATTATTCTTTCTTTCTTTAAAGTGTTTTCATGAATTTTATATTTTTATTTGTATCAAAGCTAATCAAGTCAGCCCGATGAGTACTCTAGATTTATAATAATTTTTTTTTTCTTTTGCTACAATTAAGCAAAATGTCATAATTGTTACCAAAACCACGAAATATTTACAACTTGGTAAAATCTAGCTAGTTTGCTCTACACTATATATAAGCCCACTATCTGAGTTGTCACTGTTGTAGCTTAAGCTCATAAAGGGCAATGCTACTCAAATTTTAACACCGTGGACCGGTCGACGTTTGATAATCTTATGGCGGCTTGCTGAAGGGGAAGGGGGAACATTGATTGCTTATATTTTAAATTGTTTTGATTTAATACTTTTAATTTAATTGTATTTAAATATGCCTTTAGAATATAAAATACAGTTATACCAAAAAATGAATACATAATGATTTCCATAAAAGGTCGCGCAAACATGTGAGAAATACACCAAAGTTAGTAAAATGAAAATAATTTATTGTTCCTTGGGTGACCCAGTATTATTTAATCGACTGACTGGTAACGGTCCACTGAATGGGTACTACTGATATAAACGGTTGTAGTCTTTCAATGATGACCCATTGCGTAACAATCATTGCCACCTTCTGAACTGAATGTGCCATTGGCAACAGACAGCTGGTTGGTGACTTGTCCTTGCACCATTTATACACTATTTTCTACAAGTATTAATACTTACAATGGCTGCACGTGAGCAACTCAACATATGAGTAGTTTTGAAATCGACATTCACAAGCCTCCAGACCTATAAATTTTTTAAACAAAATCTTATAAACCATTTGTGTTTTCCCATTATACTGCTTATACTCTACGTGTAGAAAGACGATGCATAAACGAGCCTTATGTTCCAGCAATAACATCGCGTAAGCTTTATTTTGTGAACCGGGTGAACTCATTGCTCAAATTGAGGGGTGGTCTTAATGTGATAGTTATTTGGTGTATATATAGATAAATTATTATTGATTGGGGTAAAGAGTTTTAAGTTATTTACTAATAATTGTTTTAAACTTTAACTTTTTGTGTTTTAATAAATCTATTCAAGCAAAATAAAATTAAGAATTATTTTATCTGTAAATGGCATAGATTTTCTTTCTCCCATCTTTGTTAGAATTAATGTCCTATTTTAACGAACAAATATTGTAAGGGAAATTACATAATATTCTGTAAAATTACCAGCACATATATAAAAAGAATGGGGGAGAGGAGAGTCGATTTCCTCTTAAGATTTGCAGAGTAAGTCGTTTGATGGGAATAAAAATTTCCAAATCTAGGAAGTGTACACAAATATTCTTAAAATGTTTTTAATGACTACATCATAAAAAAATAAAATTAGGGTGAATGATTTAAAATGCAACGATTTAAAAAATAATGTAACAATCTCCAATTCAAAATTCAAAACAATACAGTGTTACATTAGTTATTTTTAGACAAATTACAGCTTAAGGTAAGTTATTAAAAAATAGGGAACTATTTAATCAATCATTTTTAAAGTGTTACATTGTATTTACCAAAGCGTCGCTTTTCTTTATTTATAGTGTACATTTAACATTAATACTAAATTCATACATGTTTCAATTAATAACTAGTATAAATTAAGAGATGCGAATGTGTAAATATTGTTTTAATAAATGATAAAGCTTTAAATTAAGAATGCCAGAAATAGAACGAATTATCCGTTGTAACTTATTTATTGTGGCGAAATGAGCTGTTATGAAACGCATTTGGGTATGGTAAAATGTGAATCAAAAACAATGTTATAACCAAAAAGATCTGTTACTTCCACTATGCCCGAATTTAAAAAAAAAGTTTTCTGATAATATTTAGAAGATGAACTGATTTCTAAATTATTTTTCAGGATTGACATTTTTATCAGAATCTGTTATTCATTTACCATTTTCAGATTTTTGAAAGTTAATGAAATACTCTTTGGTACCCAGTTAAAAAAAAAACATGTTCATGTTGATGGAATTTTAAGGGTTTTTTTTGGTTCTGCAATCATTTTACAAACTTAAACAAAGCTTACTAAATCTAGCGATAAATTTTGTTCTCATTTCGAATACCAATCAGTCATCATAAATCGTGTTAAATTTGCTGTGGAAAAAATTAGACCCAGTTATTTTAAAACCAGGAATAATAAGAGTTGGGTGTGTATTTTAAAACATGTATATATATATATATATATTCATGTTGGCTGCTGTTTCTAATGTCACCTTCCTGACTGTGTCCTATCAAAGCCCTGAAATTCATCGCGCAAAAGGCTAGAGATTTGCGCCTATCGTTCGCCGTACCTTTGAGCACCATTCATGTGACAGTAAGATTTGGCTCAGTTCCCCCCCCCCCCAATTTTGAAAGAGAACATCTTGAGGGTGGTCAGGGGCCCACATCTCCCTTCCCCATTCACACACCACAGGAGATGACTTGTGTCTTGATTGCTATTTTGAGCACCCCATTGCTGCAAAGGCACTATATATTTACAAACATCCATGCATTCTCCGGAATTTGAACTTAAGGCCCAATGGCACAACAATCAACGGCTCTAACCACTATACCAGATTGTGCTGTCCTTTATCTGTTGAAAGTAAAACAAAAAGTGTCTAAGTAAAACAAAAACATTTTTTCAAACTGGCTGATGTATAGTTTATCATGAAGTGATGTGTAAGTTTTTCTATGCTTATCTGTTAAATTCTATGTAACACTTTCTTTAGACAAGTGACATGAGAATTGAAGTCACCGATATGGTATATTTACAACCTTTATCAGAAGGAAAATAATTCCGTTGTGTGTGCTGTCTTCCTGAAAGTGGTAACTATAATATTACGTTTAGACACTAATTTTGAACGATTGCCTGACACGTGATCATAAAGTCTCCTTTTTTTAATTACCTTCCGTGCACGTGATACATATGTTATATTTCTTTTTGTATTTATATATAGTGGCAACTCTGTAACGTTTGAAATGATGAAAATTCTCATAAAGAGAGGATAAGTAGATTTTGCTCTATGTCAGAACTTGAAAAGTTGCTCTGGTTTTTTAAATGCGATTTTTACTTTTCTAAATTGTTTTGCTTCAAATAACACACATAGATCAATTTATTTTTATAATTAGAAACTGCATTTTGATGGTATCAATTTAATTGTTAAACATGATTGCTCTTCATCGACGCAATACTTATATAAATTTTCCGTACTAACTTACAATTATGTTCATAAAATACTCAGAATATTTATTATTTATTGGCTAATCAAATGGTGCATGAACGCTTATGTAAAATCTAAGCTTTTTTGATCTCTATTTATTGTATGATTTGAAAGTAGTATGCAAAAACACTTTGTTCTATGTGTATTAATTGATGTTGTGAAACTTCAAAACCATGTTAGATATCAATAGATTTCTAAAATATATTCATTTATAAGATAATGTACACGGGAAACTATTATTAAGTCAAAATTTGTTATTTCAGCTTCTAAGAGATGCAACTTTAGATATCCATCTGCTTTTGATTATTGCATGGCAAAATATTAAAAATCATAAATTTTACAAATACAATATATGCAAGATTGATATATAAAAAGGGATTTTAAGTAAATTATGCCAATATTTCGAACTTGTAATAATTACTTCAAAATTGATTAAATATATTATAGATATTTGAGCAATATTTGCTCCAACAGTAACAAATAAAAAATAAAAAAACTCTGTAGATTACCAAATCAAAATTTCTAAGCAGGAGAATAAGTGCTACTCAAACATTAAAATTATTCCTTATTTTTGGATGTAAGTGATTTTTTAAAAAATTTTTTTTGCCAGCAAATTTTTTGTTCCAATCGCAGCATTATTTTTTTCTATGAAATTTATTCATCACTTTTTTGTGCTTCGTTCTTTATTCTGATTAATTCCTTACATTTATTCCTTTATGCTCTTTTGTGTATTAATTGTTTTCGTTTTTTAAATAAAAATATATATCAAATGTGTTGACTGGAGGATATACAATGGCATATAATTTTTTTTGCATTCCTTTTTTTCAAAACGCAATTATTTTTTATCATTTTTGACTGACTCTTTTGCTTACAATTAGTGAGCCATTACTAATTTCCTAACAATGCTGCATACACTTAATATTTACCTTATTAAATACTATTGTATTTTGTAATTTCATTTGTCATTTACTTTGAAAAGTTCCATTTTTTATGTCCTAAGGATAGATACAGTAAGTGTTCATTTTTTTCATAACTTCCTTTCTACGTAAAAAAGTAATTTGGTTTATTTTTTTCTTTATTTATTTAATAGTTCACTGTTATTTATTGCCCTTTTTCTTGCATAAATGGACTAAAGTTTCTTAAAGATACTCTTTCTTCTCTTCCCATTCATTTATAACGACATTTATTTCCTTCAAACCACTTTTATCAGTTGGAAGCAGAGGGCATTTATCAAGAAGTGTTTCTATTCAGAACTTTTTGAGAAAAGTGTTTGCAAAGGAAAAAGAAAAAACTTAAAAAGTATTTTTTTCTTATGAAAGAGGACGACGGAAAGTAGAAGAAAAATTTAGTTATTAGCTCATTTATGTTTTAGATTCACTTCAAGAATTACATACATGATGAAAATAAAACCTTATGACTATTTAATGGAGCATTTTGATAAATTTGTGTTTTTTTTTTCTTTCAGATATATCTTTTTTTTTTGTAATTTAATGTTTGAATTATCATTTGCAAGCTCTATGGAGAATGCTATTCTATTAAAAATTCTACAGAAAATTATCCATTAAAAAACTCTTTGATTCCTACATTTCCTATCGTTTATAAGCCTTAATTTCATTAAAACTCTTTTCTACAAGTGTATTAAATAGTAGTTTAATTATTGTTGAGATATGTTCCAATATATTTTAGAAATTCCATTATCATTCAAATATTTGTATACTAACTGATTAAGAAACATGTAATTTTAAATTGCAAAATAATTTTTGTAGTAACTTTTTTATGCAAGTGATATCTTCTTTTTGCTTTTAATAATTTCAAGAGGGAAAAAAAAGAAGAATCTTTGTTAGATATCCATCTCAAATCAGTCATTTAATTAACAGCGATCTAGTGTTGCCAGAAATTTTATCATAATGATAATCTAAAATATAATTTTACTGACAGAGTTCAGTATGAACGCAATTTAAAGAGAAGTAACACGTTTTGGATAATTCTAGAGTAAAAAAAATAAATATAACTATAAATTTGCATGAGTACAATAGTTAAATCTTTTCAGACAAATAATTATACTAGAAACAGTAGCTACACGTGACACACACAAACACATTAAATTAGCATACATATTTTTGGTATAAGTAAAAATGTCAATTTGGAGGGGTTGCCAAAGCAATCGGAGTGATACCAGTCCGCATGGATCAACGCATCTTATGATAGGTGATGTTGGCTCCATAAAAAACTTCCACAGACATTTTGCAGCTTGCACAGGCCATACTAAACATTCTCATATCGAACAAATTACAACTTGATGATTGGTTGCTAGTAGTCTGCACTTATGGCGTTCATTTAGAAGAATGCCAATGCTCCAACAACAAAGGCGACTTCATTAACAGTGGTGCAAAGCTAGACTGATGTTGAGAGCAGAATGACACGAATCTTTTTTCTGTTGATCCGAAGATAGCCACTGTACACGCGTGTGGCACCGAGAACGAGAGAAAAGTCTAATCCGGCTGCATCTTTTAAAAGGTTCATCACCCAACAACGTGGCATTGTATCTTGGGTCTTCGTATGCAATAGAGGATGTTCTCTAGTTTGCATTCACTACTGTATGAAAGGGCAAATGTTTCATGAATGATCCAGTACGACCGGGACATTCTCTTTCCTTCTAATCGGGCTTCATCTGTTAAAAGTTCCAACACTCAACAAAGGGCGCTGTATCTTGGGTCTTGGTATGCAATAGCGGATGCCCCTAGTTTGCATTCAATACTGTATGAATGGCCAAATGTTTCATGAATGATGCAGTACGACCAGGACATTCATTTTCCTTCTAATCTGGCTTCATCTGTTAAATGTCCCACCACTCAACAACGTGGCATTGTATCTTCTGTCTTGGTATGCAATAACCGATTCCCCTATAGTTTGCATTCAATACTGTATGAAGGACCAAATGTTTCATGAAGGATGCAGTATAACAGGGATATTCCCTTTCTTTCGGAGGGTACTCAATTCCCTTTACCATCAGAGTGACGCCTGGTGGCAAAAATCACGTTTCAGCATATGCACTCTGAAATATGCACAAATGCTTTGTTTGCCACGATTCGCCACTGATTTCTCAGTTATCGACCACACCTTTAGACGTAATTGGACTCAATTTGTATACACACACACGTGCCATGTCTCTTCCATTTTCAGAAGAAGAACTGTTACAAATGGTTGACAGAATATGGAAAGCCATCCCTGAGGATACTATCTGTACTATTATCGACTGTACCTAGAAGTCTTGTTTCGCGTATCGTTGCTGGCAGTGGAGGTCCTTTAATCTGCGGGGTTGAAGGAATCATTATGTTACAATTATCACATATTTCATCACTTTAAAAGCTTTTCGAAAAAAATACCTAATGCATCTAAGGATGCTGAAAGGAATTAACACTGGAGTCAAACATTTGGCAATGAATGTGCGTTGCATTTACATTTCTTGCAATGTGAATTAGAAGAGTTTATCGCTGTTTTCAAAATTGGTTTTATTTTTTACTGTCTATTAATATAGATATTTATGTGAGATTTCTTTATTATTTCTGGCAGAACATAATCTACTGTAACTAATCAGAGTTATAGAATAAATTAAATTTTGTTCAGAAAGTACCTGTCTTTCCATTATGTGATTCTTTCCTACATTTCCTAACAGTATTTCGATAAAAGATCGCGTTGGTTTATTTAAATAAAATATTTATAGATGTAAAGAGTATAACATAATGTATTTTAAAATCCTTATTTTATTAATTGTGATACGATTATTTCACGTTTGCTTTTTCTAGTTTTAATGTAATAGATCAATGAAGAACTTAAAGAAATGTATTTTACTTAAGCTCAAAACATAGAAAATATACCTTTTATATTGAAAGCATTTTTCTGTATACTGTATAAATTACTACTGTACAAGAAAATATTAAATAAATTAATAACTATTTATTGATTTTTCATAACCTACAACAGCATTATCTAAGTTTAACAAATTTTATCCTAATGATATATTTATGTCTACGCATAAAAATTGATTATTATCTTCGTTTTCTTTACTTTAACGGCAAACATCATCAATCACTAACAATGAATATGTCACATCCAGCAATTTGTCTTTTGATGACTGAAAAATTGCAATCTCCATCAATCTAAATATATGGAACATTAGAGTGCGAAAAATACTTTTTTTCCCTCGCTTGAATAAGATAATCGACGCATATTAAAAAGAATAAGGTTTTTTTTCCCCTTCCTGAAGAAAAATCCCTGATAATTGAAAAAAGTTCCTCGAGACTTTTATAGCACTAAAAATAATTCTTTGACATTTTTCTCGTATTTCTGGACGTAGTATAAATCCCCAGACGTGACTTTTTTTTATGTTGTTTGTCTGCCAAAAATATCGTTTGTCACCTGACCATTCGTCTATGTCCGTCAGACTTATTCGAGACTGGTCGAAAGCTCTAATTTTGTTCCTTTTATCTATTTAAGTTAGTAAACTATTTTATTTTCGATAATTCATAGTATTATATTAAATCAATGGTAAGCTGTTAAATACCCACATTGATAACTTCCTTTCACACTTTTATACATTTTTCAAAACTTCCAAGGATATATCAAAGTAAAGTGGCTCTTAAAATTCATTTTCTTTAAAATTTCAATTTTAAGACGCTCAATTCCAACTACGTGGATACTCGTATTTGGTAAACTGGGTATCCTTGCCAGCTACAAGATAACTCGTTATTGATATCCTTATCTAAATCGCCAATTACAAGTACTGGCACAGGGGACAAAAATATTATTTCATATGTCAACTATATACTCGTGTACACTTGTTTTTGTGCAAAAAGTAATCAGTTATATCTTTATTTAAATAATAAAACCACAGAAAACAATTTATAAAAACATAACATCGGAGAATTGACTTTGGCATCTTTGAACAGATGCACTATCTCAGCTTTGGCACCTTTGAACAGGTGCACTGTCTCAGCTTTTGCAGCGAACATGTTAAGGTTTTTACTCGACGGCCATATTTGGTCCCAGTAGCCTAGTGGACAACGTAACGGACTCGTGGCCACCATGTCACGAGTTTGAGCCTTGTGCCATGGCACAGATTCACCGTGTTGAGAAGTTGATGCACTTAAAATTCGCCGAAGCTCCAATCTCACCGAGGAGTGGTGCGTTACTTTGGAAGGAGTGTGTCAGTTCAGGTGTCATTTTTGTCACTTGACCATTACGACCAAAACCAGTGAAATTGATGGTGAAGAATTACGAGGTCCTTCACCATCAATTTCACTTGTTTTGCTTTATAGAGCAAAGTTAATAAATAATTACTTACTAACCCACCAAACTTTTTGAAATTCGTAGGTGTACTGCTAATACAAAAGTGGAGCACAGATGCTTTTAAAAAATCACATTTTCAAAACTACTGCACATGTTACAATAAATGATACATGGATGTAAAGAGAAATATACCAAGTAATTTCCCCCACCTATTATCAAAAGCACATTTGAGATAGCTGTGATTGAAATCGAAACATGGCAACAAATGCAGAGAAGAATGTTTGCGCGTCAGAGTATGCATGGTTTTTTTTTCCAGTTATTTCAGTGCAGCGGGCATTTAGAAATCACCACGGAAAAGAAGCACAAAGCAACAAGAGCATTGCGCTATGGTATAATAAATTTAAGAAAAGAAGTTGCTTGTGCAAAAAGAAAAGCAGCTTCCGGCAAAGCGTCTTGGAAGAAGCAGGGGAGAGAGTGAGACAGAGTTTTGTTCGAAGTACATGGAAGTTTACGAGATTTTTCGCCTGTGAACGTAGAATAACCCCAGAAAACAGTACGGACAATCTTATGAAAAAAACTAATTTCAAGCCGTATTATTTGCAATTGACACAGTAAATATCACAGGATGGCAAGTAATCATTCATACAGCATTATGAACCATTGATAAAGTGATGTTGCAAAATGTTTAGGGCAAATTGGATTGCAGACTGGACATTTGCCGTTTAACGAGGGACACACATCGACAATTTGTAAAATTTAAAAAAAAAACTTGGTGTATTTTTCTGTACATTTATGCATCACTTATTGCAATATGGGCAGTAGGCTCGAAAATAGGATTTTTTAAAATCAGGCCCATCTTTTGTGCTCAATCTGTGTAATAGAATCCACACTTTCCTTTTCGAACAGACTACGACATTTATTTCAGCTCAAATCAAGGCATCTTAAGAAAAACAATAATAATATCTGAAAAATTTTATTATTTTTTTTTAATTCAAAATTTAGAATTTTTGAAAATATTAAAAAAATACTTTTAAATTTCTGTAAGCCAACACACTACATATGATTAATATATATATATATCTGTAGAAATATTTTTTTAAGAAGTGGAAAAATATTTTTTACAGTAAACCAGGGCATTTACGAATTTCTTGATCGTATCACTTTAGTTTGATTTCATCCAATACCAGCACTGATGTTTAGAAAAGGTAATTTGCAAACTTTTATAAAACACAATTGTACTCGTATCAAATTCAGAAAGATGCTTCACAGATTTCCATTTTTTTTGATGGGCCATACTAAAGCTGGTCATGCAAAAAAAAGTTTGAAAACACAATTTTAGTAAAATACAACCTTCGACGCTGTCTTTATAAACACTTGAAGGTTGAGACAGCTACTCATTTGAGTTTCATGTACGTTAGAACGTTAATAATTTGCATACATTGTTCTATCTACGCACTATGAGGCAAATTTCAAGCCTACTAAAAGCGTCCTTTATGATGTTGCGATTTAGACAACGAATAGCGTGTGTCAAAGTTTTGTTTTTGTTATATTTATATAAGCACCCCAATAAAATGTGTGCACTCTTTAACCCGGAAGTGGTCACGCGTGGCACAGAATGAACCCAGGCTCACATAATCTTTAATTCTGAGGAAATTGTTTATTTCTTGCCAATGGTCTTGCCAGTATCCTCTACAGTCTTCATAGGAATTAAAATGTATTTGTCACATATCACCCTCCTATTTGGGAATGGCTAACGTTTTTTACAATCTAATGGTACTTAGGATGACTGAGTTCCCAGTAAGACTTCTTTAGTTGCAAAACAGTTTCTGTGAACACACTACATTTCCCCCCTGTGAACGACTTAGTAGTTTTGATTGCTGTGTTGTACGACTCATTATGGTGTATAAATGTAAATGAACAAAATATAAAAAGAGAAATGGGCATCTGTGCCATCTGCATTGGATGAAGTTGAAACTGATCAAGGAAGGGATGAATCTGGTGAAATAATGGATATTAATCACGATAGCGAAAGTAATTTTCAGAAAATTGATGAACATGAAACGTTTGAGTTGAAAGGAAAATTTTCAAATGCTACCTATAAAACTCCATCAATAAATACGTATATAAAACTCCAAGGAGCAGCAAGATACACTGCGCCCTGTCACAAAGACACACGCAAGAAAAAATTTAACATGCTATTTGTCTATCATCAAAGGACAATAAAACTACAGTAACTTGAACAAAATATGAAAGTTTTACATGCAAATATCATTCCTGTAACATCAGCAAAAAATGTCTGTGATTTGTGTTATTCATTAAAGTAATACACATTTGAAATATTTTAGTTCAGATTTATTGGATTTTTTCTCAAATTATCAAATAAAAATGAATAAATACTTAAAAGTAGGTAATTACACGTTCTTTAAATTAAATTAGTCCCTGAAATTACAATTTTAACCGAGTACAATAAAAAAAAATGGATTAGGGTGACTCCTTCACCCTTCGCGACCACTAACGTTTGCATCAAATGCGCGCTTTCCCTCGGGTCAAATGATAAGACACTACCAATTATTATGATGCAGAAAAGTTTCAAAAACAAAAATAGTGTGAGTAAATGTAGAATTAGCCATTTAAGGAAATATTTTAAATTGTACACCATTGTGGGTTAGGTACAGCTGTGATAATGCTGACCAATGGAATCCAATGTGTTCCTTACAATTTCAATTAGTATTCGGCGCCATTCATAAAATTTTCTCAATTCTCCATTTATAATCATTTTCCATGAGGGAGTAGACCAATCTAGGAATAAAACTTTTTCATTGAGCTCGCTTCCAAATGCAATGAATGTTTGATTTTTGAAATCTTGTCTCGCAAGCATTTTGCCGAGCATATTTTCTAAATGATTGATAAACCTTTCACTGACTTCACTTTCTCTTATGGACTATGTGGATGACAGTAGTCTTCGGAATGGCTCTTTTGGACATTCGTTAAGTTTCCTCTTTCCTCTAATTTATCTTACAAACGGGTAGTTAGTAGTCTTGTGGTGCATCTCGTAGAAACTTCTTTCAATGCTGTTCTTGTTCTCAATCATCTAGTAGCACTTAAGAATTAATGTTCACAGCTCAAAGTTTGGATTCACTTCAGCCAATATAAGCTACCTGTCAAAGAAAATGACACAACGTGAGGTCATCAAACATATTTAAAGAGCGTATATATTTTATTGGGGCACCTTATATAGTTACCAAACTAAAAAGAATATTTCAGTATTTTGCTATGCAACTGAGTTCTACATTATCATAGCATTTGTGCCTGGTATTCCAGATATAATCTTTTTAGGAAACATTTTTTTGTAGTATTATTCTTTTTTCAAAGTCTTAGCGAAAAAAACGAAATTTAAATTATTAAGTTGGTAGTTAAGCTTCTGATTATAACTTAAAATTTTTAGCCTAAGTGTTAATCATTTTTAAAAATAATTATTAATTTTAATCGGATATTTGTTAATATAAGATGGTTGTATCGTCATAACTTTATATATCTTAACATCTCATTTTAAATTTATATTTATGAAAGTTGAAGAAGTTTTTATTCGGCATATTTTATCTTTCAGAAATCTTATTTTAACTTCATTAAAACAATGTTCATTTTTATTTAATCATTTTGGTTCTCTATAATGTGAACAAATCATTTTTATACTCTTTTCCTTAATATTTTAAATCATGCAGATTGTTTGTCAGTGAGTTTTGTTATTTCTCTTAAGTAATTTACGGACACATTTTATTTGAATTGTCTTGACACATCTATGATCAGCTGAAAAATCTGGCTGTTTATTTTCTGAAATTTATCAATACGTGACAAAGTTTATTTTGGAAGATAGTATAAATCGTAAAACACATTTCAAGAAATGCTCGTAAGGCATTAAAAAACTTCATATTTTACACAAAATAGGGTAATCAAAACAAAACGACATTCAACGTAATATATGCAGCAAAAAAATGTAAATTTAGAAAGTGTCCTTTTTATGTCTAGATGTCACGATAGTGCTCTACAATTTTGAATTGAAGATTATATTTTAGTGGATAAATGAGAATAAAACACGCATTCAAGAATTGCATTGCGACATTTAGTTTTAATAGGTGTAAGGAATGCAAAAAAGGTCATCTTCGAGTAATATTAAAAATTAAAACATAAACTCTACATATTACATAAAATCTTATTTTGTTCTAAATCTGATAATCTTGCCTTTTTGTTTCTCTACCTTTACAATCCAATAATAAGTAGCATATTTTATAAAGGTACTCATTTATTTTTGAATGAATTTTTAAAAAAATAAAATTTGTTCAAAGGTTTGAATTCTACATTTTAATACTAAATTTATAGTTAAATTTATATATATATTTTAAAACGATACATTACGCATTTTGAATCCTCAAAATTGAAATTGTACACTATGAAGAAATGCACGAAGTTAAACACAAAATTCATTATGGTTGAAGGTAAAAAAGAAAACATATACAAACGCTTATATTTGCTAGAGCATCTTTTCACATGATATCCATTTTTGCTTATAAAGCTGTCTCACTTTATCTGCAATGGATTGCAGCATCATAATTATTAAAAAAAACCTAGGATATGCCTCAGATATGTCATCTAGCTAATACCAGTAGTTATCGTCCGTGGAATGAGACAGAATTCTGTAGTTGCATGACTTCGGTTTGTCTATGCTTAAATTTGCCACTCGTATTGAAAAGAATTTGAGTTCGATAGCACCAGTGTTTAGAAAAATGGACTAAATTAATAGAGGATATGGTGGAGAGGTATCAGCTAACACAAATGCACAATAAAACGTACTAATAGGATGAATCGCCAAATGTTTCGTTGATGCTGGTTTGACGCTGCACGTGATGCCCAGAGCCACTTGCCATCATTACAGAAACATTTGTCTTTTACCAACTGATACGCAATAGGAAATCAGCTCTGTAATGAAAACGAAGAGTTAAAAGTTTGTAATAAACTGTCCATTGCGCCAAGGTTGCATTCAGAGGTTTATTCGAGTTCCTGGTGAAATTTTGTGGTCTAATGCAACCGATTGCTTCCACAACTCTTTCCATTAATATATATATGGTCTCTACCTACAAGATATTAAGATCGTTGGTTGGACGTTTCCACTTCACCACAACATTATGTGCTCTCTTAACGTTGAACAATATCATCAACATGCTTTTTTCACATTGGTGACAACCGACTATTTCACAACATTCAAAAATATTTAACTCGTATTTTCTCTCATTTTAGTCTACAAACTATGAAATTATGACTGGGAATCAGACTAGTTGCTAGCAATCAAGGTCACTGGCTGAATCTATTTTTTGAAAGAATATCTTGATATTTTGATCATATAGTGCAAAGGTCTTCAAACTTTTTGAACTCAAGGAACCCTTAGAACGTGAATGTGTTTTCGTGGAATCCCTAGAGCTAGAAAGTGTTTTCGGGGAACCCCTAGAGCTAGAAAGTGTTTTCGTAGAAACCCTAGAACTAGAAAGTGTTTTCGTGGAACCCCATTCCCCACACATACTTAGAAGAATATATCTCAAAATAATTTTTAAAGTAGATCAACATGTTATAGGTACTTTATGTAAAGATAATTGAAAAAAATATTGCATTTATTATTAAAAAGTTCTAATCTAATTTTTCTATATTATTTACTCATTAATAATATTAATTTGTGATCCAAGTGTCACTTACCCGTGCATTATATTTAGTAACAGGGATGTGTGCTTACTTTTTTTCACACAAATTGTAGAAGTCTATATATATTGAAATTACTTGCAGTCGCATTTCATATTTTGCGTTTGATTTGCTTTTATACCTTTTTTTGTTGCTATTCCCATTGAGAAATATATTTCACTTTAACACAACGCTCTGAATATTAAAGTGTTTATAGATGTGTGAGAAATACTGTGTATTTTACATGAATTTGAAACATAAAATTTAGGAGCTGCTCTTCCTTAAACATAGGTTTTAACATTGATTCCGTTGATAAGTTTTTTTCTCTTTCCTTCATTTTATGTGTTTTTTCCACAATGGAATGGTGCATTTTCCACTAGAAAATTATTTAGTTATGCAAGATACTGTGTTAATTAACGAGTATAAAGTTACCTCGTGGAACCCGACATACTAAACAATAGAATATTCACAATATAGTAGGAAGCATATATATAAAGATATAATATTCAAGTGTTTTAACAAAAGTTTAAAAAAGTGTTGAAAAATAAAGTTTATTATATATAAATAAAACTTTCTGTTTTAGCGAATAGGATGATTTTTTGATACTCGTAATTATACAAACTTCATAGAAATAATAATTTTGCTTACATACTTATAAGTTTATTTTCGACTTTTTTATTGTAACTCGTGGAACCCCTAGTTATGCTTTGTGAAAACCCAGGGTTCCGTGGAACACAGTTTGTAGACCACTGATAAAGAGTTTAAATATATCTTCAATCAATCATCCATTTCTTTTTCATATTTTGAACAGTAGTTAAAAATAACAGCTGTCTTACTGGATTATTAACATTGACTGCACAGGTTTTAGCTTAATTTGTAAATTTTTCAAATATTCACTTAAAATTTGCATTTTAAAATACTTAATAAGCTACATTGATTTTCCATGTCTAATAATTTACCGTGAGGCTAAAAGAATATACGTACTAATAATTCATCCTTCATTGGATAAATAAAAGTACAACTTCTAATAAGCACAAGTAGGGAAGAGGACTAGCATCCATCTTTAAATCTTAAATCGAATTTCTTACAATAATTGCGTCATTTTATTTTCTATAAACTGGGTGCCGAAAGGAGAAAATTTGGGTATATCTGCCAGTTCAAAGGTAGTAGGACATTTGCCTAAGTGTTCATACTTCTGTCTAACTGCGTATAAGGAAGTTTATAACTTTATCTTCCTGGTATTGTATTTATTTGAACATTAAGTAAAACTACGTCCAACAGTTACTAAAACTATTTTGTATAATTACAGTTTTCCAGCAATTTCCACAAGTATTATTTTTAAAGATTTTAAAACCCACATTAAAATAATTAAAAAAGTTCATAAAAGAATTTTGAAAAATTTGTGAGAAATGCTAATGAACGAATAATTTTCTTTATTTAAACTTTCTGGTACATTGATAATATTGAAATAGGTTCAATAATCTCGAATTGAGAAGAAAAATAGAAAAAATTCCCTGCATTAACCTTAAATTTAAGAATTTTAAATAGCCAACATAATAAAGAGATTTTTTAGAAGAAGGAATTAGCACTTATAATAAAATATATATTTAAACCTATTTTAATAAAGAATTATGTATTATTTAGAAGTGTATATTGCTATTTTTATTCAATTTATTTCCAAAATCACTCGTTTTTACAATCTAGGAGTTGAAAACGTTAAAACATCCCGTATTTTCCCCTTGTTTGTATTCAAAAGAGGGAAAATTATTCCCTATTCTACTGTATTTTTTAATTTTTCATATTTATGTTGAGTCAATTTTTCATTGGGAAGGTTGGTGTTCTTATATATTCTTTCTGTACTATTCACAATAGATCCATTTATAATGGAGTTTATTTCTTTTAAAAACTTCTTATCAGTTGCAAGCAGCGGACATTTATCACAAAGATTATTTTTATTCAGAAACTTTTCAGAAAAATATTAGAAAAAAAAATGAAAGAAAAGATTTTTAGCAGTTGGAAGACGAAAAGGATGAGACATATAAATAGGAACATTTAATTTAATGAAGTTTGATTTACTATATGCTTTAATCAAGTTTCTGACGTAACTAATTGCGAAAAAATCCATGGCTTTTTATATGGAGTTCTTAGGTAAATATTCTATTAAAACATTAGTCTAAATACTCATTAAACAAACTAAGATTTCTATTCGTGTAGTGAAATAATAATACATAAACACTTAAGGAATTAAGAATAACAGGAGACACAGCAATGTGAAAGTAACCAAATGGGATGCTTACATATTACAAGCTGTTTAAATACATGTAAAATCCCCCCTTATGTTTACTAATATTCAAACCTTATAAAATGTGTGAGCTCATTTAATATACTGTAATTGCTATTACACCGTATTATATTCAACCACATTAAATGTACCATATTATTTGTCCAACCCTATATACATCGTTTGCACTCCACATAATTAGTTGAAATGCATGTCCATCAATGGCGATACTGGTGCGCAGTCACATTCGATCATTCTAGAAGTAGCTTAATTGTAATCCTTTCAGATAGTTTTCTGTTGTATTTCAGTATCATACATTTTAATCAATTCCCTGGAATTTAGCAGTTTCAATCAAATGAAAAGTAAGCACTGAAGAAATTATTATGTATTTTAATTATTATCTAAGGAAACAGAATTACCTAGTTTAATCATAGGGAACCTCTTATAGTTGTGGGATGAACCGTCAAGGAAACAAAAGATTCAACTTCTATTATCAGTCTTCAATTCCAAGAAATGGCTTAGAAGGTTCTTGAAGTTTAGGCAGAAGGCAAAGTTATTTTCCCGTGTATTTTTCGCCGAATGTGAAGGCAATTTTCGGATCTGGTTTCACGCATATACAGTTGCTAATTGGCCTGACACCAATACGCACGAGCAGGTTTCACCAGAAGATTAAAGAAAAGCATGTCCCAAAGAAGCAAACCATCCACATTTTAAATATATTCTTCCTTTATATCATCTACCATAAGAATTTGTGTGTGATTTATTTTAAATATAATTCGATCAAAGTCAATCAATTACTTTAACAAAAATGGTATTGAATAAATAATTATTTTATTGTGAACATTGTACAAAACAGGGTAATTACAATTATTTTTCCACTTTTCTAATCCTGTATAAAAAGAACAACTTCTCTCAATGATTTTAAATTTTGACCGAATATACTTTGAGGAAAGTTAAAACGGTATGGCATAAAGGACACAAGTCATTTTCATTTACATCTCTGCTTTTTATTTGGTTTTTGACGCAAGGACAATTAAAAACTGATTTTTTCCCATCCAATGGGGCATGATCTTACCGTTGTGGATGGGCTTTATCCTAACAGTGTACCAATTGTTGAATGATTTAGCTGCCACTTTTTCCGTCAAAAAAAAACCCGAAATAATTAGGCTCATTGAACAGTACTGTTGGTTTAATGTGTAATTTATACCAAAACCACCATACTTCGATTCAAAATGCCATTTGTACCCGAATACTATTTCGTTATGTAATTCCCTTTCATGTAATTCCCATATCGTTACCTTTTTTTTAAGTATATTCGGTTCGAATTTAAAGTTATTATGACCAGTGCTTCTTTTTCTACAGAATTCTGAAAGTGGAACTGTAATTATATAATCACAATGTAATTTATTTAAGTCGTACTTCCATATGAATAGCATTCAAACAAAACAAAATGTTGGCAAATAAGGCATTGACACATTTGTAGTAAAGCTGCTATACAATGTTTATAATCTTGAGAATACTAGAAATAACCTTTAAAAGATATCTTGTCAAAAAAAATCCTTGTATTTGAATAGCATATCTGGTGCAATCACGGCCAATAAATGAATTAAAAACTAAGAACAAATCTGCCTATTCGACCCGTATTGATCAGTCATTAGAACGATCATTCAGTTACGGCACCTAGGAAGGAAAATTGGGGGAAATTATATCCTGGGCAATTCGAAATCACATGGTCTCAATCCTTCTTTACAAGCTCATTTTTTTTACTCACCGCAACTTTATCGACTACTGTTGCGTTCTTTATTTTCTTCACCTCCGTATTATCATTCTTCGAAGAAGAACCCTTGAGTTTCATTCAACCTGTAAATCGAGTCGTAAATGTCAATGGTGGAGAAGGCTTATCTTCTTTCGAGTGGACGAAGATCATAAAAAGGAAGTTTCTAGTCTATTTCCGGATTCTTTATAATAATAGAATGTTCCAGTAGTTAGTTCTTCGATGTGTGTAAATGGGTTCATATATTAAAGATTTTATTGAAATAGCTTGTAATTATCTATGCATTATTGCTGATTGGTTGGCGAGATATATAAATGATTTTTATTTTATGTATAATGCTGTTTTAATATAATTATCAACGTTTTAAATTTTAAGAGGTTTTTAACATTGTTCTTCATAAGGTGGTAACAAAAATATCGTTTGACAACTTTTTTCGAATTTTAATAAGCTAAAAAACACCATTTTAAGCAATTTTTAATATTTTTTAATTCTTTGTGTGTGTGTGTATGAAAAGGTATAAATAAAAATGCTGAATATCATTTTAAAGTGATTTGTTTTTAAATGCTGTAACTCTTTAATAGAATATATAGTCTTCATTTCATTTACTATTTTAAAATTTTTACTTTGAAATGTGATGTTTTAGTTAAAGGAAGCTTTTTGTACAAAAAAACATTGATTTCGGAAAAAAATTATTTACACATTTTTTTTTATAATTGATAGTAGAAAATGTTTTGTAATTTTTTCTAAATATAGGGATTTATATTGCAATTTACATTAAATTTAATTATAAGGTCTGGCTAGCTGACTGATGTATTAAAATTATGCTTTCGAAAGAAAATTAAACATGCTGTTGATATAGACTTATTTGTAATTAATTAATATAAACTTGCAAACGTCTGTACAAAACGTAAAATTACGTAGATGAAATAGAAAAAAAAATACGTAGATTTTTTATAAAAAAATAGTACAAGAATGCTTAGAAATTACATTAATTTGAATTTTTGCATCTGAAAATGATTAGAGTCTGCTTAAGTATTATAAGACTTTAAATTTAGGAATTATAAAAAGGGAATAAAAGTTCTAATAGTGTAACACACATAAAATAGAATGCACAAGCACATAAAATAGAACATTCAAATTCATTTATTATGATTTGACTATAATAAAGTGAAATATAACATTAAATGATTTAGTTATGAAAACTATCAAAAAATACATTGTTCATAAATTATAAAACCACTAGTCTAAAAAACACATAAAAATTATTATGATAGTGGTTTGTTTTTTTCCCAAACAATCTTAAACAATGTTTTTCCTTTAAATGACCAAGTAGTGAGGTCTTAAAATATATTTTACCTTCTTTCGAATAGACAGTTTTCCTTTCATTAGCACAGGAAAACTGTTTATTATTATCAAAAGACAATATTAACTATTAATAGCATCTCGAAAATGTAATACTTTTTACATGGGCATTTAATTTAAAATATGTCACTTATTACCTACTATTTCTACCACTGTGATTGTGCAGTTTATTGAAAATTTTTCACAGTGCAATAATTTGTTAGAATGAAACCTGTTTCAGAAGGTCTCGACTTCATGCAAGGGTGACTTTTGATGATATTTATTAGCGAAAGTAATAAATGTATCTTTCAAAAATGAGAATATTTAGTAATATGTACAGTATTTATTTTCAAACATTTATCATTAAAACAATAATTTATTAAAAATGGAGGAGGAAAATAAGATAAAAAAGAATAAATTTAAAAAAAACCTTTCCAATATCTATTTTTGAAGGTTTAGACTTAATGCTCAGAGAATATTACGGCATTTGTGACATTTCATCATTGTTTGCAAGTGTGCTTAAAAGATAGCCTCTCGATATTGAGAACTGTTTCTTTTTTGTAGCGACTAAGTTCAACTCAATATTTACGAAGATATTGAAGTTTAAACCTCCAAGTTAGAATTTATTGCGAGAAAGAAACTTCTTCAGTTTATAAAACGTCAAAGGTTTTTTATTTAAGGCATTTGATAAATATGTACATGTATTACAAATTTGTAGCATCAAAATTTTTATTAGTTGCATACCATATTTCATTTTAAGCAACATTTGATGTTTATAGTATTATCAACGTTTTTCCTTATTGCATTGTTTCTTGCAACATAATAGCATTTTTCAAATGTTTCTAATGAATTCTAAATAAGAATATTTGGTTAGATCCTGTTTACGAGCTGACCTTGATTTATCGCCGTTTTGGAAAATTATTTTCGCCATATTGGATAAAATTCCGCGATTTGGCACACTATTTTCTCCTTCGCTAAAGGTAACTAAACAATGATTTTATCGATTCACATTTTGCATAGATAAAACTAAAGTTGTAATTACTTTCCTTGTTAATATTTTACCATTGCTAAAACAAGTTTAATGTCTATTCAATTATATTAAACATTTTGAAAAATCTCTCACGAAGTGAAAACTCTTCCTTATTAAAAACAAATTAATTTTCAAAAGTTAAGATAAAATAAGTTACAGAATATTTGTAGACAAAACATACTATAAGTGTATTTAAAAATACACTTATATTCCGAAAACTTTTTAAAAGCTATAAAATCGAAGTAAAATTTAAAGGGAAAGTTAGGCAATGACAACCTTTAAACAACAAAATAAGAATTTTTATAACTGTAGAACATTTAAGAATAAAGCTTTAATATTCAACGTGTACCTGATAGCTAAAACTATTATTCAAGAAACTTTGTATATATTTAAAAAGTACTTAATTTATCCGAAGAAAGCTTTACTTCGAATAACAGATCAATGAGAAAATAAATGTCTGACATCTATGAAAAAAGATTTTGTTAGAGAAGATGATATTTTAAGCGTTCAGAGAGAAAAAACTTCAAATATGAAATAATATACTTAGATGTACTGCTTAACTGCAACTGGAACATATCAGAGTTAAATAAGGTTCATAAAGACATTGTCTTCATAAATGCATTCTTTCATTTTTTATTTATTTTTTCAAATACTATGTGATGTAAATTTTAAATTTAGTTTATTATTAAAATGTATTGTTATATATATTGCATTCAAAAGATTTAATTCAATTTTTCTAAGAATTACATTCTTTTAATTGAATGTTATTTATAGCCAATGTTAAAAAGGTTTTTATGTGAAATTATATCTTAATTAGATTAATTCGCTTGAACGACTGAAATTTGTTTCAACAAACACAATTCTTAAAGGCTTTTTTTTATTATTATTTGCACTTTTCTTGGAGAAAATATACATTTTAGATATCTGCCAAAAGTAAAACAGTTATAATTTATTTTTGTAAAAATCATTTTCACTTGTTAAGTAATTCGAATTCTAAAAGAAATTAAACAATGTTATTTAAATTAGCTTGATATTTTGTATCAGACAATACTGCTAAAAGATTTCAGGAAAATAAGAAGTAATCATATCTTAACTACGGTCTGCTTTCTTATACAGTTAAACATATATTTCCTTCTTTCTGTAACATTTTAAATTTATTTTTAAAAATGTGAATTATATTAAATATTTATTTCAGAAAAATGTTTTAAGGTATTTTATTATAAAGTATTAATTCTTTATTATTTATTTATTTTTTTATTTTTTGCTTTTTTGATTTGGTTTTGAAAAAATGTGAAATATTTTTATAGTTTAGTTATATATTTCTTAAGTAATCAATTATCATCGTTATTTATAGTTTTTTTTAAAGAAAATATTTATAAATTTATATTTTAATTACTTAATTGACTTAAAAACATAATTTGCAATTAATGTGTTATATATCCAGGAAAATATTTTTGCTTAAATAACAAGTTCTTTTTATTTCTCTTTCGACATAACTGTATACTTCTATCAAGAAATATACTATACCCAGTAATATTTATCCTTTTTCTCGCTATAAATCCCGTATCTTACAATGCAAGCAATGAAATAATATACTATGAGCAGTACGTTTTTGTCTCAATGTCAGAATCAAACAGAGGGTTTTCTTTTCTGTTCTGATGCTAAATTTCTTGTAATTTAAACAGCTATTACTTTCTGTTCTCTGATCAAAAATGGGTTCTGCATACATTTTTGTCACTACGGCAGATTAAATATATTTTAAAAACGGGACATTTTCTTTTAGGATATGTGCATAAGAAATGTTATTTACCGTTTTTCTATCTGTGTATAGCAGTGCTTCTTAAACTCTCAACATTTGCGACCCAATTTTCAATCATAATATTCATCGTGCCCCCCCTCCATACAATAACATTGTATTGAATGCAATAATAATATACTTTGGCGCGCTAAAGCTACAATATGACTTAATTATAAACCGTACAAATTATCAAGACTAGTATAAAATGTTTCTTATAATTTGCATATGAAATGCCATGGGAGAGTCAATTGTAATTATTAAACTTGTTTTTAATTTGATATTGATTAATTAATTATCAAATGCATTTATGAGTATATTATATCAGCGTAAATGTGTATTTTTTTATTTTATCAGAATGTATTTTGTTTTCCTGCCTTTCAGTAAATTAGCAACTTTTTAAAAATTATTTTTGACTTTTCGATAAGCTCGTGTTCCCCACATATCACACACCTCCAGAGAGGCTTGCTCCACAGTTTGAGAAGCACTGGTGTATAGCCTAATGGCATATTCAAACACAACTGTTGCGCCTTTCTTCAGTTTTGGGTTTGTATTTCTGATTGTCTGTGGAATGAATATTTATCAAAGTTGTGTAGTGGTGCTTAGTACTTTTTTTCCGCTTTATATCATCCTTATCTTTATGTGTATTCTCGTCCGTCTTAGAATGTCACACAAGAAAATGAGATCACTTGATGACATCGTTTCTTCTTCTTTTTTTTTAAAATTTCCATCTTGTTTATATGAGTGTCTTTTATTTAATAGTTGTAAACTTATTATGTCAGTTAATAATTTTAATAAAAGTATATTTCTTAGGTTAAAAAATTATTTTGAATAGAAATATTTGTGTGTGTGTGTGTAAAGGGTTTTATTTTATTTTATTTATATATTTTTATGTAAAAAAAAAACTCAAATATTTTTGAAAGAGGAAAAAATCTAAAAAGGAGTCTAAAAAATAACTATTATTGATAAATAGTAAAAAAATAACTAGTACTCACTTCGTATTTCTCTTAATGTTATAGTTACTTAAGGAGTCTAAAAACTAACTATTATTGATAAATAGTAATAAATAGTAAAAAAATAACTAGTACTCACTTCGTATTTCTCTTATTGTTATAGTTACTTAAATTTTTCTAGGTGGAATTTAGAGTTCGATCCTAGTACCACTAAAGACCCACCGTGTAGGGGATCGATGTACGTTAAATCTGTCGAGAGCTCAAACGTCCTCCTGTTGGTGTGGTGTGGTAGTTAGGAGACGGGGGTGCCAGCTCAGGTGTCGTCCGCGTCACTTGACCATGGTTCAAAATTACGCGGACCGTCGCCAAAAGCCCTCGTGTTGCTAATCAGTGCGACGTTAATATTCTCTCACTCTAGGTGGAATTTAAATTTTGAATTATTTTCAACTTGCTTAAAAATATTATTCACCCATTATCTATTGTAAATATATATGTTTATTATAAACTGATGTATATGGCTACTATCTAAGTATATTTTATTTATTTTGATTCTTCCCGTTTCATTTCTAACTCATTTAATGCACAATTCCCGCGGAAAAAAAATTTAATACTACATTTTGGTGTTAAAATTTGATTAGCTGCATAGCAATTTCTTCAAAAATCAGAATGAAAACATTTTGAAGTTCAAATGCAAATAAACTGGTTTTGATAGTATATCTACAAACAAAAGTGTTGTTATAGAAAAATATGTGTCAAAATAGTATTAGTAGACACAATTGATACATAATATTACTCAGAAGAAGAAGTTAATTAAATACACTCACATTTAAAGTTATCTTCTAAACTAAACTAAGCTTAATGGCACAACATGAGGGCCAAGGCCTTCTGTTTCGGTCCATTGCCCATGTTTCTGTCAGGTGGTCAGTCTGAGACCCTCTGAAAATTATCTTCACATGCATACAATTACGGATTTCTCAGAAATGTGGCGAAAAAAGTTTTTGAATTAGTGTGGAATGATACTGAACGTTAATGCGAGCGAAAACAAAATAAAGGATACTGCATATAACATAAAACTGTGGCATAAAGTAATAAAAATTGCAAAGATAGTTAAAAGATAATTTTTTGATAAAATTTGAAGACAATTCACAAAAGAAATAATTCAATTATAAAAATTGAAGGTTTATGAACTATTTATTGCCGAGTATGTGATCGCCTCTTGCTTGTAAATACTTATAAGAATATGATTTAAGAATTTGCACATTAAAACCTTAACTTTAATTGGAAGATTTGCACCCCTCCAGCAATTCGGTCTTCAAGTTATTTAAATTTCTAGGAATATATACCCTAGTCATTGCGTTTCCAATGACGTTCAATAAAGTTTTTTTGTTGAATTTCAGAGAAAAAGATTGTGTTAGCCCATGGTATTCACTCACTAGCTTCAACTTTAAAGAGTTTTCAAGCAAGGTGTGCTCCACGTATACGAGCATTAATCTACATTAAAAATAAATATTTACGAATACGAAAACTCAAGACAAAATAATCAGATTCATGAATATAATTATGTGAAAGTATTACAGGAGATTCTAATACTTAAATCTGGTTTTCTTCCTGGATGGTCAGAGATCCTTCGCTAATAAGGTGAAAGAGTGTGTCCATCGATCATTATTTCTTCCCATTTCATCACATCTGCACTACCAAATTATTCTTATTCCATTGCTCGAAGAACAATATTGCAATTCTTATTCCTTTCAGATTAGAATCGGAGGCTAAATTTATATATATATATATATATATAAATCTTGACTTCCCAATAAGAAAAACATAACTTCATTGGTGTTCACTCTAGTTCTGATCTCCTTTTTACAAACTAGTGTTGTTTTTTTTTTTTGCAAAATAGAATGAAACACAGTAACTATTCTTCCAAAAATGCCTCTGTCAATAAGTCCGTGTACAGTTTATTACTATACAATAATATTCTTTTAGAAGTTCTGAACTTGGCTGCCTAGAAGCAGAAATGCAGCTTTTGTCATATATTATTCTTTTAAGAATCAGTTCCTAGGGGACATGATAACTCTAAGAGGGGGACGCAAGCATATTGAAAAGTCGAAAACAAAAAATTATTTTTAAAAAGTTTATTAATTTACTGAAACTAACATAAAAAAATTTATTATTATTTAATTGATCGTAACTCAGAAAATTGTACGAATTTTTTAAAAATACTAGTTCATCCTCGTGTAGAAGTTGTTGCTATATATAGAGCGTGAGTATATCGAAACGTCAATAACAACAGTTTATTTAAAAAAATGTATAATTTATTGAAAGAAATCAAAATAAAATACTTCTGGCATAATAAAAAATAAAATTTCACTTCTACACTGATATAATACACTTATTAGTGTACCAGTATTGCACGAATCATTTTATAATTAGTTTAACATTACCAATAACAAGTTTAATAATTACCAGTAACCCATGAGATTGTCATATATTAAATTATATACACAAATTAACACTTATCTTGATAATTTATACAGTTTATAATTAATCCCTTAACTGCCTATTAATAGCAACGGTATTCGCTCCCCAATGCCACCGTTTTCCACGTAGGCGTGCGGATATGATGTATTGGGGGGGGGGAGAAAATGAATAAATAAGAGCAAATCCTCTGAAATAAGCAAATCCTTCGTAAAAACTGACAAGGTCCTTTTGTTGCATCCCAAAGCCTTCAGAATAGTTTTATGGATAGAAGTGCACAGAAAAGCTCGTACTTCAGAAAGACGTATATATACGGCCATTGCAATTAACACTTTAGCTGAGTGAGACATTTATAGACGCAAGTGACACTTTAGATGTTAAAATCTTATTGTAGCTTTAACGTCAAAGTATAGTATTATTGAATCCAATGCATTGTTATTATATGGAGGGGGGGGGCAAAGAAATCATGACTGAATATCGATTCGCAAATATTAAAAGTTTGAGAAGCATGCGGTACGTTAAATAATCTTACAAATGGTAATTTGGAGCTACAGCAAACACTTTTGAATATTTACACCCTGAGCTTAATCGCTATATTGTAGATAATCACTCGAATATTCTCTTTTCGTAAAGCGCTTGATTCACTGTCAGATAATGTAACGTCTTGATTTAGTGACGTAATGTTTAATTACTTTTGATCGGATTACCCTAATTACAGTTGTCTTTGATACATCCCCTGCTAAACTGGATTACATCGATTCGATATTTCATGGAACATCATTACTTTTAGGTTTGTAAAGATAATTTCCGTTATGAATATACACTTGCCATATAAATGACAAATCTTTAAATTATACAACTTATTCTACTGTTGATAGATATTTGATTGAATTGCAATTCACAAATTTTGTATCAAGAAAGATGTTAGGGATTGAGAATTATAACATAATAGTTATATTTTTCTATTTGTTACTAGTGAGATCTTCATAGTTTCGGATATATAATTGATCAAATAAGAAAAAATGTTGAATATTATTAATTCGTTTATAGCTTGCAAAAAATTATACTTATTTTTTTTAAATAAAATAAAATAATTTTTATTTTTATCGGTTAATAATTCAGCAAAAATTTGCTTAAAAATATTCCTCATAATTAATATCATTTTTGATTTATTTAAATGTTTTAACTCTCATATAAATTCTGAAACTTTCAATTTGATGCATATGTGAAGTTGGTACACACTTATATATAAAACAGATAAAAAACAACAAGGTTAGTATTTTATATCAGCACTGTTCACTCTAGATGCATTTTTCAAAGTTCTCAGGCTCGAATATTCTTTTCATGTATATCCATAAATTTGGTGTTAGCTTGATCTTTGAAAATTAAACATCAAATGCAGAATGCTTGGTTTCAATTTATAAAAAAATAAAATTACTTTTTTTACAAAAGTGTGTTTAGTTGGTGAAATACTTTTGTAAAAAGTTTTATTCTCGTTTTATTTCTTAAAAAAAATTACAACTTTAATGACAAATTTTATTTTTCCCCAACTTTATCAACCCCTCGTTTCTGGAATCTAGAATAAATTATGGTCATCAAAGTAAATTTAGTTTGAATTAAATATATATAAAAGTAAGCAATCCTATGTTGAAAGTGTTGAACACATAAAATTTAATCTTATGTTTCGTTTAGTGTTTTAGAAAAAAAAACTTTTTTTAGCATGTTTTTGTGAGATAAAAGGTGTTTATGAATAAAATTTCCATGCAGCTTTTAGGAGAGGAAAATTATAAATCTTTTTGAAAAAAGTGAATATAGTGCTTTTTTCCCCCACTAAAAGTCAACGAATGTCTAAAACTTTTAAAAGTGTAATGTTTGACTTTGTATGAATTAGGTAAACATAATTACGTAACTTCCTTATTTTCAACTGAGTTTCGTCCACTCAAAATGTAAATTTAAGCTTATTTTAATATCGACTTCCTCATTCCTATTTTTTTTTTAATTTAACAAAATATAAAAGCATTTTTAAAACAAATTGCTATTTCACCCAAATATTTATTTAATCACTAAATCATTTTCTATCAATGCATTATTAATAGGCAATTTCTATTAATATTCATATTTCATGAATAAAAAGCGCTTTATTTCATGTTACTTTATAGCCTGTAACCGTAGTAGACAAGTAGTCCCGGTGAAGACATCATAGAGGGCGTTGTCGAGTCTTGGGTTCCAGTCATGATGTCATTGAAGACTTCCCGTGTAGAGAGACGGATGCACATTTAATCTATCGTGGCCCAAATTCATCGCGTTGGAGAGGTTTGGAAGTAAGGAAATGGGTTCCCGGATCAGGTATTGTCCTCGTAGATGCGAGGTTCAAATTTACGAAATTGCTTAGAAGCAGGACTGTTGAAGTCGCTGCTAACGCCGGATTACTCCTGTGAAAGGCTGTGTTAGAACAACTTTGACATGCTCGTTGAAAGGATAGGTAACAGTAAGTGTGAGAGAGTCCAAGCGAATCTGGAAGTCAATAGGAGACAGAGCCTATTGGAGTGTGTTAGGGCGTCGTAGATTGTTAAAGCGTCTAGAAGCGTAGTAGAGTATCCTAGCCTGTAGAAATGTCTCACTAGCGTCTATGAATCTCTGTATTTTCCCCTTTTTGCGACTCTTTAAAGATTGAATACCTCACGCGCTCCCAAGCCTTACATGATGCAGAATCACTTCTGTTTGGACGTGTCCGGGTTAACTATTCATCAGGGCTGTGGGTAGCCTAGTCGTTAGAGCATCAGACGCCAGATCTGAAGGACTGAGTTTGATCCCCGATGTCACCAAATATCCTACGAGTACACACGGAGTACGTGCTCGTTAAATCATTGGGTCCGAAAGTCTTGTGGGTGGTCGCAGCAACAAACACGGGTGCAGGGGGCTGGAGAATATTTCCCTCCTATGCCTAAATTGTGGAGGTGGAGATAGGTGGTGCCATCACCTATCGTGTATGAACTGAGCCAAATCGTACTGTCACTTGCACGGTGCTCGAAGTTAAAAGCTAACGACAGGCGTACACCTAGCCCCGTGCCACGATGAAATTTGTGGGCCTCGATCTGACACTGTCAGTCAGGTGGCATTAGAAACAATAACAACTATTCGTCTGTTGGTTCTTGTCATCTCTCATGCGGTGGGCTTTGAAGCCGGAGATTGGTTTGGGAAATACGCCTGTCTGAGTCTGTCAGCTGGACAAAGGTCTTTCAAAGGTTGAATTACTTTGAACGTAAGCGTCGGATTGTCCAGTTTGGGGTATTTTCCCGCACGAAACTACGTGACCGTTGCGATGTCATTACCCAAACAGGAAATCTGTCCTTTTAGGGAGACCACTGTAAGGTTCATGACCAACAGCTCTTGTGTTGCTTTGGTGTGTGGCTTTAATAAGTATTCCTTCGTTTTTTTCATATTATACTACAAATAATTTCTAATAGCCATATCTTCCAAGATCTTAGATTGATTGGGTTGATTGGAGTATTGGTGGCACACCTTAAAATTTTGAATCTCCTCCAAGTGCCAAATGCAAAACCTGAACAAGCATTCCACTTTTCAAACTCCCACATCGAGCTAAAAGGAGAACTAAACGTTCGATAGATTTAGCGTTGATCAGCTTGTAATGCTTGTCGGTTCCTGCTGGACTCTGATCCCCCTTGTCTACCCTCGGAACCGGCTAGGTGTGTGGAAGAAAATGAATAATCAGTAGACATGATTCACTCTAATTATTTTAGTGTCACCAAAATATCAAGCAGGCACAATAATAATAATCTAATTAAGATAACTGATCAGATAGCAGTGCGCGAAGAGCTCAACTGATGCCACGATAACTCACACAAGCTTAATATAAATTACGTCTCGCACTAATACGCTAAACTTCTATTTCAACAAGGATCACGATACCTGTACTTTTATGAAGTTGAGTCCTCCAGTCGAAGTCTTGAATACGATCCTTATCCGGATTTAAATCACCGTCGTGTGATACTCTCTTAGACTTCTTCAATTGATAAACTCCGATTTGCACTATTTCATTTCACGATTCTTCACTCACCAAACTAACTCCTAAAACTCGCGATTACAGAATTTATATAATATACTTAATTTGCATAATCACGCTTTCTTCACTTGTGAAAGTTGGTTGATAATATTATTTTCCCTAGAAAAATCCCCAAGGGATAGTTATAGACGCGTATAGATAGTCATAAGCTCTTCTAGACAATGGACTTTTACTGATGTTAAAACCGAGCACACAATTTGACAAAAATCAACGCTGGTCATGTGCTTACGATCATAGCCACTCAGCTTTCACGATCTGAACGAGCTTAGTAGGAAAATAGCATAATAAAACATTATAATTCCTGTTTCAGCTTATAACAATCTCTGATTTTACATCCCTGTAATTTTTGCTCAAGCTGAATAGAATACATATCATAGTAATCGATTATCGAAAATGAATAGGAAATGCTAACATTTCTTCTAACAAATGGGTGCGTTAAATTAGTTTTAAGATGTCTTAAAGTATTAACGAGAACAAAGTTTTATTAAAATATATCTTTTTCTGTAAAATATCAAGCACATATTTGCAATAAAATATTAAAAACACCACTAAGAGGCATCAAATGCATTGCCTGCTTATATTTTAAATGAGCATTATTCTGATATGAAGCAATTGCAACATTCGAAACAACATATTTTTCTTCTTCAAAAGGCCTTAAAGAGAGTCCTCAGCTAAGGTTCTTGGAGAAGACAGATCAAAGCAACTTGGGCTGATTAGAAACAATTATTTTTCTGGATCCTACTTTTCTTTTCCCAAAACAAAAGCAAATTATCAAACTGAAGAACTTAGATTTTTTTTCTTCTATTTGCCGACTGATACTTCTCTCTTATCATCAACGTTTGCCAAGTGTTTTTTTCTTTCCGTTTTTTTATTT